>JAECUM010081657.1:0-22496 GCA_016617855.1 Megalonaias nervosa | reverse complement strand
CACATTATTGAATCGTGTTGTCTGGGCATTTCTTCTCATAAAGTCAACGATATCGTCTTCCAAAGGGGATAATCCATACGAATCAAAATATTCCACGCAATCCTCTTGAGGGAAGTAGACGGCAACCCAGTGAGTTCCTGGGAGATGACTTTCGTCCGTGTTGATGATATAAGCTTGATGGTCTTGAGGTTTGCGATGAGGTAGTTCATCTTTAGCGCACACGACAGGATTCCAAGAAGCAGTATACGAACTATTGTTCAAAAGGTAATAAAGTTCCCAGGTATACATTTTTTGTTGTGTTGTTTTTTTCTTCCCAGGTAATGATAAGTCATCAATTCAATTCTGACTTTTTGTTTGAAACGCTCTGTCAAGTAGCCGTTTCTTCGCCTTGTCTCCGCACTCTGGGCTAAGACAGCTTCGATTTTATAGATCTCAAGAGTAGTCAATGGAGGGTAGGAATGATCACGCAAGCCTTTATACCACTCATGCAACACTGCTTCTTCCGAGATGAGACTCCAAGCGTCGTCCAAATACTCGTCCAATTATTCTTCTTGACTCATCATCATATATTTATCGTGTTGAATTTGACTGGGGTGATCGTTTTGACATCCATAACAATATTTCTTGGTCAATTCCGTAATTGTATCCGCCAGGTGTTTGGCAAAACAGGACACTAAATGTTGTTCTTGTTCTGGCCATCTGGACTTGACTACTACCTCGTCCTCTTTGTCTTGGTCTTGGGGTTCTGTTTTCACGCTATCCTCCCATTCCATGTCCAAAGATTCTCTATCGTTCAATGAGGGATAGGAGTCTTCCATTGTTTCTAATAGTCTAGAATGACTTCTCTCAAACTGTTGATTTCTATGGTATTATCGAATTCAGCATACAGGATGACGTTGACCGTCTCAAGGAGAGCTTCTGCAAACTGAAGTTCCACACGCAGTTGACCGGATTTTATAGGGTGGAAATGTCCCTCGTCGCTGCCTTGGTCTGGAGTGAAATCAAAGGCCCACAAAGTGTAACTTCCTACATAATCTTCGTACGAAATACCGTGACTGGTGTTGGTTCCTAGTTGTCCGGTAGCTTCGTACAGGGACAAGTACGATCTCAAGTAATTCTTCTGGGCAAAGTTAGGTTCGAAGGGTCTGGTACAGAAGGTCTTGCCATCGCGACTGACTTCGATCTTGGACACTCTGTAGTGCTTAAACTGGAAAGGAGTTTGATCGTGGGCTCCGTTGAGGGCTGCATTACTGACGATGCCAACGATTAAACGTTTGGGTAACTTTCCTTGGAACAGATGATCTTCGATCTTGGATCGGAGTCCAGCAGCAATGGTGAAAGTTTTCGCTTCTACGCTTCGTATCGGATACTTGGCGGTTGAGTCTCAGGCGAATATCCACTCCGTTCAGGAAATACTTTTCTTGCAACCACATGTCCAAATGCAAGTGATCTATCAGTTCTAAACTACGAGCTTTCAGGATTTTCCATCGACGGTTGTTAAAACCCACACTGTGAGGATTGTCATCGGCTGTCAGGGCTGTGTCGTTAAACGTATCTTCACCTGCGGTTTCAGGTTTACATACCACGCAAGCATCCAGATGAGTGTTCTTGGCCTCCTATCCGTACGTCAAGAGATTTTCTAGGTACGCTCGGTAAGGGTAAGTATCCATACTGCTGCTGACCAGTTTGTTATTCAAGTACAAATCCACTTCGCTGAACAACGAATACATGAAATTGCTGACGGGAGCTACTATAGCATCGTCTCCCGGATTGGTGTTGTCGGTTTTGATCACTTTCAGTTTCAGATACAAGTAACTGCTATTCAGATCGATGTAATCTTCGGGTTGTCCTTTGATTTCAAACTCGATGGGTGTTGAATCCGTCAAAAAGGAGACGGGATGAAATTCGACCCATTGGGATTCTTGCATCGTCATCATGGTGGGTGGCATGGCAAACAGATCCAGTTCCGACTTGGAACAAGCACAAGACTCTCGGTGCATCATTTTCTTTTTCTAATAATCAGAAACGTCTAAATCTCGGACAGTTTTTCTTTTCTTAGTGTTTCTACCTCTTTGGGCGTGATGTCCTGTCAAGGGGTGTTTTCGTCGTCTTTTTCTGCCTTGTCCTTGCTGTGGTGTCAGGGAAGTAGGAATGCCTGACTCGGCATTGCCCTGGACATTTATAGGAGTTTCTCGCCGGCCCAAAATGACTTTCCCCGTTTGAAGCAAGACATTTTTGCCTGCTGTCAAGAAAGCTTCTTTGGAGTTTTGTTTGTCAATGATGACATTTTGGAGAAATTCTTTGCCGTGCGTCAACGCGGCATCTTTTAAGGCGTGCAATCCCCGTGTCATCATTGGTTTCAAAACGGGATCCACTTTACGAAAGGCTGATTATAGCATATCACCTAAACCGTGTCCTCGCTGTCGAGCGACTCCTTGGTACACAGGATACATGACTGACAAAGGGTTAGAGCAATCGTTTTCGAAAATGGAGATTCACTGTGACTTTTCCTTTGGTGAATGGAATATTTTGTCCCAGATCTCCTTTTATAGTAATGTTGACAGTGTCGAAATACGACTTACTGGCGAGTAAATAGTGAGGATGTACAAATTCGCGGTGAACATGATAGGTGTTTCCACCTTCCTCGTCAGCCTTCGTGGCAGAATCCACTTTGAAAAGAATGACACGCAGTAATGGTACGGAGGTGTGTCCCACCACGTTGTACTCCGCCACATCGGAATACACAAAAATCAAATTCAGTCCTTGGTTCATTTCTACAGGGATTCGAAAATATTTCGCAAAATCCAAGTTACTGGTCATGGCTGGCATTTCGTTTTTCATCTTGATCAACTTGGTGTCTCCACCGAAAATGTCATAGAATTCAGGTCAAAATGTAATGGCTAATACTTTGTCCTCAGAAAATTTCATCTTTAGGCGACGAGCTATTTTGTGGTACTCGATGATGACACTTCTTCTGGCTTTATCCAAGACTTTACCAAACATGAAATTGAACCTGTCAGCAATGGCGTTCACCAAATGTTGACCAGTAAAATAATAGCCCGCAGGAATTTTCAACAGATAAGTGGTTCGTTTAGTTCTCGGGTATTATGATTTCATAAAGTCAGCTACACTGGCGCGTTCATCCATGGTTTGTTGCACTTGTTCGTTATAAACTTCTACCGTAAAAGTGTTTTCATTTTCGATGATGTTTATGATTTGTGTAGGGTGAATCATTTCGACCAAAGCCACTTCCCAATGGGCTCCGTGATCCAATTGGATGGCTTGAGGTAATCTGGCCGAGAAACAGCACAAAGTGTTATTGGGAAACACCTCAATGGAACTGCCACTGGGTAACGTTAAGTAAAATTGGTTGTTCATAATTGCAGAGTTCTAGTGTCCGAGGAGTCACTGGAAGTCAGAGGAGTGTCTAAAAGAGGATGGTTAGGGTGACTGTTGGATGGGGGACTAACGTTGGACACAAGACTCCCGTTGTTATTTCCGTTAGAGGAATATTTCAGAGACGGATTGGGAAGAAGGTAACCAATGCAACTGCTAAGTAAAATGGTCCACAATTGTTTGTCTCCTTGTTGCAAACTCAAATTGGCAATGGCAGCACCGATGACACAATACACCACAAAGATTTGGCAGAAAAAGGCGATTTGCATTTTAGGCACACGTTCTCCACACCACACCCACAAGGATTGCTTTTGTAGATCTTGCAGAGAAGAACTGGGGGAAGGAGTGGTTACTGCAGTAGCTGAGGCTGTGTTGAAGGGCATGATGGTCACTTCTTTTTATAGTCGATGAGTTGCGAAGCGTCGATTCAAGAGTCAAAACTGGTCGGATATCCTTTCCAATGTACTTTGACTTCTTTGACGCGTCGTTTTCCCACTTGACGAGTTCTTCGATCGAGAATGCTTTCTATCTCGTACACGTCGTCTTCTTTTTTGGTCACACGTTGTAACTCGGGCAAGTAAAACCTTCCTTTTAACACTTCCCCGTTCATGTCTTCCAATTTATAGACAGGAGGATAACGGCCACGCACTCGTTCAGTGACACGAAACAATTCAGTGGTCCAGTTGGGTAAATAACCTTTGTCGAAATTGCGTTTGGTTTTGCCAATGCGCACCCAATCTCCTGATGCCAACACTCCACCTTACTTGTGGACAGTCACTGTTGGGGACGTACCAAACAGGCGCTCGAAGACGGACACTTCGTTGTCAGCAGTCACTTCTTGGAGGGCACGCCCAATGATCCGATGGTAAGATTGGTTGTACGATTGGACGATGTGTGGCAAAGACGTCGATGTACGTGAGAGTGTGTTGATGCGTAAAATATTTCCACATGCGTTCTTTCAAGGTGTGTTGAAAACGTTCCACGATGCTGGCTTTGGTTTCGGGATTCTCGGTGGTGAAAAAATGAATGTCACGTTTCTTCAATTCGTTTTGGAAAGCTTGGTTCAGAAATTCGGTGCCTTTGTCAGTTTGCCATCGAAGAGGGTGACCACCCCTTTGTTTCTACACCAGTTTGAGGGCTCGCACTAACTCACTGCTCTATTTGGAAGTCAATGGTACCACCAAAGCAAATTTGGAAAAGACGTCGATGACACAAAAGAAATATTTGTAGCCACGATTGTAGGTGGCCAAATGAGAGACATCGGCTAAATCGCCTTGCCATTGATGATCGATACCCTCCACTTGGGTGCGGCTTCTGGAAAATTATCGTCGAATGGGTTTGTGTAAGGTGTACGTGGCTTGTTCTTGTAACCATCGTTGCACATGAGGTAAAAGGATACTTTTCAGTCGAGTTTTGGCAGGACGATACAATTTCTGAACTCCTCCGTAACCTGAAGGATGAGCTGGATCGTAGTAAATGCTGGCTAACACCTGCTCCATTTTTTAATAAGTGATCCAATCTTAACTGATGCTACTCTTGGCTTTCTGTGGTATTTTCTTGGTTTGTAATGCTTTGTTTGTCCGACGAGCAATAGGTGTTGAGAAGGACGGTGCTTGAACAGGGGTAATCATTTCATGTTTCACTTCTGTCTTGGCTTTCGTTTTCTCTTCTGAGGAAGAAGGAGTAGCCATCACCTTTTTAATCCAACCAATTCTGGATGTAGGTGGTGTTGTTAACTTGCATACTTTTTCTGGTGGAATTTGAAGCTCTTCTTCTTTTTCTGTCTTGGACACTGGGACTAGTGGTGGTAGACTTTCTGTCTTGTCCATTGGAGGTGGTGGTATGGACTCATGGACTTTCCATCAAGGCCTTAAAATCTTTCAGAGTGGGTTGAGCTCTTTCGTCTAAATCTTTTTGGTGAAAGAGTTTCAATCGTTGTAACAACTGAAGGTACCGTTGCGATTTTTTCGTTTCTGACAAATCGCCGCGATCCATCAACGATTGCAATTCGTGTTGTAACTGGGACATTTCGGTCAAATGAAGATTGGGAGGGTAATGAGGGGTTCGTTGTTCTTGCCAACGATGGTATTCCATCCATCGTTTGTAAGGCACTAAAGCCAGTTTTCGTCCTTCCATCGGATTTCAAGGATCACGTCTGAGATCTTTTAACTCCAAAGGTCCCTTTTATCTTCTTGGAACTTTTTATCTTCATCCTCTCAGGATGTTTCCCAATGCTGCTTTCAGCAAGGGTCCTCCTATTGTTCCCACTACTCCTTTCAGCAACATGGGCAAAAAGGGTAACATTGATCCGCGTTGCACCAACATCTTTTTCTTTTGAACAATGGGTATATTCTTTTGGACCATTTGGCGAAGAACGTGTCGATGTTTGGCTAAGCATTCTTTCTGGTGTTTAGACAAAGGTGTTGTGCCTTTCAAGACATTCAGACAACATTCGCACACGGTATCGATGACGTCTTTGAAGGTAGTGTGAATGAGTTTTTCTCGCATGGGTGGAGGAGCTTTGGACAGATCGGACAACATGTCCCAATGGCTGGCTAAAAGAGGTGGCAGTCCTTGCCTTTTTCCTTTTCCTTTTCCTTTTCTTTTTTGGACAGAAGAAAGACGATGTTGACGGTGTGCACGTCTTGGAGGGGACATCTTTGGGCGTTGAGCAGCACAAAACACTGATCCCTATCGTTTGCCTCGGGTCTTTTTTATACTGGAATGCGACACCACTGATTGTCTTTACGTCGTATCAACTTGATGACAGGCAACACACGTCGTGGAGAAGTTCCCAACGGACTAAATCGGGACAGTTCTTGCTTGGACAAATCCAGTAAACTCTGTAACACACCCGTTTTCTCTTGGACTTTGATTTTGGGGGCAGGTACTTTGTAAGCAGTGCCACTGCCGCTAAAGAGGAAAATGGTGTCACCGCTGGAGGTGAAGTGTTTGGAGACGCTTCCTTGCGGGTAGAAGCTGTTTTCTGTGGACTTTTCTTTTTGTTTTTCTGAGGCTGTGACCTGGTCTTGACACCGTTGCTCTTTCTCTTTTCTTCTGGGTACGTTTGGGTGTGGCTTTTTTCTTGGGGACGACTTTGGGAGCATTAGGATCCCATTTTAAGAGGGAACGAATGATGACACCTCCTAGAGAACCGCTACCTCCAGGTTTCAAAATGATTTGCTTTTTGGTTTGAGTGTCAATGCGAGGATCGGTTAGCCGCGTCAAGGCGACTTTGTTTCTCTCAAAATAACGTTTGGTTTGATGTGGAATCTGAATGATGCCTTGCAGTAATTGACGTACTGTCACCGTAAACCATCGTAAGACTTCTTTGAGACTAGCTTCTAAGACACGAGCACGTATTTGTGGATTTTTCTCGCGACTGATACCGTACAAGGCACGAATCAATTTAATGGGAAGGTGAGACTGAAGGGACGTCATGTTGACGATGTGTGAGACAGAACCAAAGTGACCGATGTTTTTATAGACTTTTCTTGGTGATTGTGATTAAGTCGACGTAGGGGACGTGTACACGACAGGCCCTTCGTCTTGGCACCAGTGGTGAAACAGATGGGTACGAAATCGCAAATTATCGGGAGTGGTGGGTTTTAAATCCACGAGTAAATAAGCGTGTGGGGTTTGATTGGCATCGTCGTACGCATGAGTCAGCCAAGACCTTCCAAACTGTTTGGCTAACACATGTACTTGCGATTTATCTCTAGGGCTTTTAAACAACACCACGTAATGAGCATTGAGACTGATGGTACGATGGGCTTTACTTTGTTGAAACAAATTTTGGGTGATGTATATGACACTGGCATTACGATGATGCTCTTTGCGCGTAAACCAGAGTTAAATTTCTTCGTCGTCTTCTCCTAACATGTCGTCAAAAATAACCAAATGAGTTTGACTAGGGTCAAATACGATCCCATCGTCCTCGCCAGGAACGCTTTCCACAAAGACGATGGAATCGCCTTGACTTTCTCGCAGAAGTCTGTACGCCGAATGCCACTCTATGTAACACCACACGATTCGTTGAGGTGGACGATCGATCAAATGATGTTTATGTTCGATCAAACGTTTGACAAATTCGGTTTTGCCTGAACCGCTAGGTCCGGCAATGAGCATGTTAAAGGGATGGCGAAGATACAAGGCCTCCCAACTAGTCCGATTTACGTGTTCGTCGATGGCTTTGACAGTGGAGGAAGATGGAGTAGAGACAGTAGAGGTTGCCATAGTAGTGTAAGAAATGTCACTTTTGACACGAGGACAGACAAGACATGAGCTTTTATGCTTTTTTTCAGGACACGTTTATTGTCATCTTTAATTGTCAACAACACGAAAGACAAAAATACATAAAAGCCAAATGCTTAAGTACATGAATAAAAGACACATCAAAACGATCATAGTGGAATATAAACAAGTCTCTGTACAACATTTGTGGTGATCAAGAGGTGAAATCGTAGGGGTAGTGTGTAATGTTCTTAGAGTCTCTACACTCCTTGGCACAGTCACACAAGAGTCCTCCCGGAATGGCCTTTCGGGGATGTCGATCACGGTCCTGTCCTGAAGAGAGTGGTTTTCCTCGGTCACGACTTCTTCTTCTGGCACTGTCACTAACACTGGTTTAAAAGTTACTTTTTTCACTGACCGTTTTAATTTTTTAGGATTACAAATCTTTGGCATAGTGTGCCACTTCTTTTGTCCAAGACTCAAACCCCCAACTTTTCCACTCACGTACATCTTTCCAGTGAGGGTGCAAGTCACAAGCTACACACACGTCGTCGTACACATCTTCAGTGCCTAAAAGTTGACGAATCTTGTTTTCCCGTAGAGGATGAGAAGTATCAAGATGAAAGCGCAAAGCTTTGAGCAGAATGAGTCTCTCGTGTACATTTAAAGGGGCCACTTTCATGCTTTTTGGAGTGGTATGTACGGTTCCTAAAGAGTCCACAAGGAATCGGCTGGTAAACGAAATCCCAGAAAGCAAGTAACTAAGACACAAACTACACGTTGATCCCAATTCAATGGACACAATTCTCGTAATAGACGATCGGAATCCTCCACCGTTTGAATAGTGTCATTGATTTCCTTCCACGGAATCTGTTGTATCACGAATGATAAAGGTCGTGGCATAGTAGTCTGTTTTTATACCCTCTTTGGTGACAGTAATAAGTGTACTTTTTGAACTGCCTCGATATTATTTTTGTTCCGTACCAAAAAAGTTTAGTCACTAACTCACACACCACACGTCGCACAGATGTTCCCTCTTGAACTAGAAAGAATTGTTCTTGCAAAGATTTGTTGTAATCCTCTAACTCGTCCGTTGGAATTCGGTGTATTAGGATCACATTGTAAGTTGAATGAGTGGCATCCAAAAATTTATGAATTTCAAGCGATTCATGAATGTCTGACCACTGAAACACTTTCATCAGAATCAGTCCTCTTATAGCATTTAGGTACCAGTGGTTCAAACATCGGTGACGTAACGGATGCAATGGTTCTTTGCGTTTCACTTGTATTTTGACGAACTCGCGGTAAATGCGTTCTCTCAATTCCACAGGCAAACCACGAATGTTCTCTTGTAAAATATCCATAACCATCTCAGTCAAACACTTCTCCTAGAGCAAAAGTAATGAACGTAGTGAGTAATTTCTGACCACTGCCATTCCAGGAAACGGTCAAGAATGTCAATAAAATCTTCAAATGTAAATGGTCAAAGCGAAATAGTAGGAAGAACGCACCCTTGATCCAGAGAAATCGGATTTGTTTGTTGACTTTTGTCAATTTCCTCTTGTGAATTTCTCGACACAAAAGTTCTACAGTCACTAATTGAGATTTGGTTCTGGCAAGTCCCTGCCAAATGTCCTTGTAGATCTTCTCTTGCAATTCGTTTGGTAATCTTTGAATATTATTTTCTACATCCTGGGATTTAAATACTTGTCTAAGGGTTGTCCAGTGTTTGACTCCTAGTTAAGCAGCTGGTTTCTTAAACGACATGGTATGCCCACTTCAATGATGAGGTCCCATTAAAGGTAGATAGTGAAAATCTGGAGACCATCGAGCATGTTCCAGGTAAGCGCAATCTTTCTTCTCCCACTCGTGCAGTGACACACCGTATCTGAAGCACTTGACGTTATCCCCTTCGCCCAAGTAGATAAATCCAGCTCTAGCTAATTCTTTGGGGGTAGGTCCTCCCAGATATTTTGGCCATTTTCCTCGAAAGGTTTGGATCCGACTTTCATAGTCGCAGTATTCAGGCAAACGCACAGGGAACGAATATTCGTCTTTCACAGGTTCATTTCGATGAGGGTACGGTGAAATATGCAGGAGTTTGCTCAGTTTTACATAACATCCGTAGGGTAGTAGCCGCATAGTTTCATAATGATGACATCCACCATGAAAACCAGTAAAGTGAAAAGGTGTACGATAACGAGTGACATCGCTTTCGCATCCATCAGGTTTGACACGCACAGCATCACTTTCCATGGTAGGTACAGTCGTAGCAAAATTTCCATGATGTGGTACTGAATCGCTAAGGTCATAGCGTACGGCATCCCTGCCATCGCAAGGCACAGTATCGCACTCGAGCTTGCTCTTGCTTGAACCTTGCTGTTTGAAAGGATTCATCCTTCTCGCTTGGCAATGGTAGTCACAATGAACTATCGGTCTTGAACGTTGTCCTTTTTTATATGCTGGCCAATATCGTCGTGACCGTTCAGTAGAGTGAAGTGATTGGGAAGCCGAACTCGCTTCTGGTACACGATTTGATAGACTTTTTCCAAGGGCCGACTAACGATTTGGTGTGTGGGTAAACGTACAATCTTGTGCGGTTCGTAGGTGGTCACTTTACAATTTCCATCCTGTCCAGACTGCAAGGCTTCTTTCAATACGCCAAAGTTCACCAGTCGACTGGTACGATAATTGACGGTCAATCCTTTCACTTTATACTGCGTGTGTACTTCTCCTTGAGGGTTAGGGTATTCGTAGTCGTAATTTTTGGGACCGCCACTTGCAAAAACTTAGAATCTTGTTGTCTGGATGCTCGTCCGTCCAGACTCCTAAACGGTCTCCTTCGATGACAGGGTGAGGTTGACCCAGGCGATCGATGTAGATGCAACTGTCCGTGTCAGAATACAGCACACGATCTCCTAACAGTTCTAAAGCTTCGTACAATTTTAAGCGAGCATGGGCTGTCACGTAAGCCGCAATGATGACATTTCCAAATTCGTCGGCTTCTACAAAGTCCAGTTCTTCTTCGTAATTGACTAAGATCAAGTCCTCACGAACGACGTCCACGTGTTTCATGTATTTAGTTTTGTCGTGAATCATCTGGAAGTAGCGAGAAGGTTCTGTCAAATACTCCTTTTTAGGTAAACACGGTCGTTGTGCCATTTTGCCCCACAAGCAATTTAACATCACTTTGGCATATGATAGTCTTCCTTCGTTTTTCTCGATGTGGTTTAAAGGGATGCCTTCCTGCTCCCAGTATTTGTCTTTGAATTTCTTTTGGTCTTCGGGAGTGTGGCAGCAGGAGGGATAGCCGCGGGCTTCTTGTTTCAGTTTCAAAAAGGCATTCACGTAGTCTGCAAAAATGCCTTTTTGAGTCTCGTCGCCCTTGTGTTATTTTTCTGTCTTGGGAAAGTGGTAAATTTTGTACACTTCTAACAGTTGGTATCCCAAGTCCAGAGCTTTGATCAATTCCACTCTGACCCACGTTCCTGTCAAGGCGCGTTCTTCCTGAGTGTGCTGACAAGGTCGGTCTTGGTTGCACGTTTCGGCACAAGTACGGCACAAGGGAAACATCAGTTTTCCTTGGCAATGGTGAGGTAAAACGGGATGGTACAAGTACGTGGAAGGAAGACTTTACACTTGATCAATCCTTCCCATTGGCGATTGTTGTCCTGGTCAATGTGTTCCGTCAGCAATTTCGGGTGCCCTGCAGGAAAGTGACAATATTTGCACACGTACGGATACAGAGAACACACGTCCAAGTATGTGATTTCTTCTCTTTTCTCCTCGTCGGCGTGGTACAGCAAACAGGTGGCATTCGTCCGTCCACCGTACAAACTGTCCCTTGCGTTCAGTGGGTCCACCAGCTTGTAACATTCCACGATGCGCTTAAACTCGGGATCGGTTTTCAATCGCTGATCGTACTCGTGTTCCCACATTTTTACCACTTGGTATCCTTGCTCTTCTAACTTCAACCGTCGCTGACAAGTGGCCTGGTACAAGTCTTCTATGGTCCGTTGTAAAAACTAATTTTTAGTGTTACGTTGAGGGTAGTAGATAGGACATCCGTGAAATAAGCACCCGTTTAACTCGTACACGATCTGGGGGTTTTCTAAGTCCCAGCCATCCACTGAATACCTTCCGATGGTTTTTTCGCCTCCTCCGTTGCGAGCATGTTGGATCCATTTGTCTTCCTTGTCACACAAGTAATGTAGCCATCGTAGGGCTTTGACCGAGTATTGACGTTTGACAAAATTGGTTGTTTGAGGACTGATGACAGCCAGGGTGTTTTCGGGCATGAATCGTTGACGGTACACTAAGGAACACGCTTTGGCAATGGTGCAAGCTTCTTTCAAAGGGTCGATCCCACCGTGTTCCATGAACAGTTCTCAAAATTTTCCACAGCAACGCCGTAAAATGTCCACGTCGGAACGACAATATTTTAACATTTCTTCCTGAAAGTCGAAGGGGTCCGAGGCGTGAGTCTGGTACCATGCGTAGAAAGCTTCTCGTTGTTCGGCACGCATGTTGTCGGGGTCGTAGTAGTGAGCCTCAGGCAAATGGGGCACAAAGGCGTGTTGATTGGCTTCGGTATTGAAAAAGTGCGGAATACAGCCTTTGGCCATTTCTGTCATTCCAAACGTTTTAGGCATGCGACTCAAAGGCATGGCCAAGCAACTGATCGAATCTTTAAACTGCACTTGACTCCGTTCAAAGTCACTTTCGGACGTTCGGTACTTTGTTCCGTATAGTATCTCAGAAGAAACTGCCCATCGTATCCCGAGAAATTGTGAGCCATCACAGTGGTATGGCGATGACAATCTCCGTAACGTTCGATGTCTTCATGGCTCCACGTCTCGTCGATAGGGTCTAAGATCTATTGGGAGAAATCGGCTAGCGTGTTTGGTCCCCGAAAGATTTTTTCACGTCCTCCAGGAATCTTGCTACAGTGAGGGCAATGAGTAAAGATAGGCTCTTGGATGCACCTCTCACACGCTCGATGAGCCGTGCAGAAATTAGTAATGTGAATGCCAGTCTCTTGCATGCATTCGAAATCGAAAAAGATGAAATGGCCTTTCTTCTGGTCATTATCTTCCTCTTCGTGTTTGGATTGGTATTTTTGAATGTAGCATTGGTGTTCCAAGTCCACGATTTGGCAACAAATGTGACATCGCTTCTTTCCGGAACAGACGTGCGCCTTGGCATTATTGGTACGTATGCCTTGTCCACAAGTATGGCACAATCTCAGGAGCTGACAAGCAGATTTCCGCTGTGAACCTTGCGTCTTTAGATGTTGTTGGTAACAGGTTGGACTGACAAACGTGCGCTGACAAGCAGGGCAATGCACTCGTTCTTGTCCTTGGTCTAGACAGGGCTTAGAAGCTAAACATCCCACACATTTCGATCCGCAATGATTGTGTTGCTCTTGATTGTTATAGCCATAGTCACATTTCTCACAGTAATAACCGTATCCCAGAAATGCAGTGATACTGGTAATGGCATCGAAATGTTCATCGTGATGATAGACGTGAATGTATTTTCCGTCTTTGAAATTTTTTTCTCGAAACAACAGAGGTCCGCGCACATCTTGAGGGTGTACTTTCAAGGTGTAGCGTGGAGCCAAGACGTCTTGCAATTTTTGCATTTCAGGAATGCCACAGGGTGTGTCTTTGGATAGCCCTGCTTGCTGTAACAGGAGTTCTGCTTCTCTTTGTTGTTTGGCTCGAATCTTAATAGTTTGCCAGGCTCTTTTCCATTCTGCCGTGTCGTTCTTGTCGGCATACGTTCGTCCCACCACGATGGCACGTACTAAACACATCTTGTCTTGAGTGTTGTTAAATTGAACGATGCTGCGCTTGATGCTGGGAAGATTGTCTACCAAGAACACTTTGTTTTTTGCCATGTCCTGTCCCTTGGGGAAGAGACACGTGGGTCATGATCAGTGTCGCTATCCGACCGTAATGTGTTGAATCTTGTCGATGACTTTGGAAGGTGTCAATTCTGCTGGACTGCTAAACTCGATCGAAACGGGGAACTTCAAACTGTCGTGATGAATAGAAAGTCTCAAGCGATCGTCTTTTTTAGCTTCACATTGCTGTTTTAGTGTGGTTAACAAAGAATCCCACACATCGGTGATGAACCCTTCTGCTTTCTCCAACGGTATGTCGGACTTGAAATCTTTAAACTTCACCGTGTATGTGTAGGCTGTGGTTCTAAATTTTCTAGAGGAGCGTTTGTCCGTCTCTCGAATGTGGTAGTACTTTTCAGGGTTTACTGGTGGTGATGGACTTTGACTGGGTGTAGACTCTCTGGGTCTGGATTCTGGCTCACTCATCTCATCTTCAAATCGTTGGCATGAATTTGAGCCAAGACTTCAGCTACTGTGCGAGGCGATAAATCACGTTTCTGCCTCTTACTTTCTTCTCCTTTCTTTACGAAATGATGCGATCGTTTCATCTTGACTGCAAAATGTCAAATGACCACATTTGAAACGCCATGGACCTCTATATATCCATGTCAGACTCAGTGTATATATAAAGGGCTGGTACCTTCCCTCTTATTCATTTCGCTCTCAAGCTGACCAGCACGATGGAAGAACCCACACAGATCGAGCATCTGATCAGAGCTTTGCGAGGTGTCATACGAAAGTTTTCTTCAGAAAAGCCGACGGACTATTCTCCCTCCTTTCGAGATAAAAGTCAAGATACTTGCAATATCTGTCAGAAGAAAAGGCATTGGGCTACAGAATGTCCAGACCGTCAAAAAAGCAAGACCAGTGTCAGAAGAGACAGAATTCATGATACCTGTTATCACTGCCAAGAGAAAGGACACTGGTCTTCCGACTGTCCTAAGAAAGAACAGGAGCAGGAGGAGAAGGAGGAAGAAAAAAAGGTGCCCTCGGCAAAAGAAGTATCTTTTGGTTTTGATTGTTTAGAATAATAAGTCCTACACTCACGAACTCACACACGTACATCATAGGGTTAAACAAGGGATTTGGAGTTTTAATTGATTTTGGCAAAATGAATAGTATCTCTTTTCGATAGAAGTGAGTGGCCCTGAAAAAGGACCGTTGGGTCCTTGTTTTTTTAAAAAAAACAAACTTAGGAACTAGAAGCAATCCGCTTTAACTGCCTTAAGCCTTTGCCACGGCCAAGGCCTACTTCTGGACTTGCTCCTGTGAATGATTTGGTAGAAATCACTAGGGGTGGTATCTCCGGTGTAGTAACAGGGTTAGACTGTTTGGCTCGGAAAGGTCTTTATCTCTTGGGTCGTAATAAAGAAGTCTGATACATTTGTTTCAGACTTCTTAACTCGGCCAAAATGTCCAAGAGTACCGTTACCGTTTGAGGCTCACTGTTCTCCTTCTCTCCTAGACCTTGTTTCTTCTCTTCCGCTTCTTCCTGTCGTTTCCTTCGGGCCTCTTCTTCTTCTCGCTGTTGCTGTTCAAGGAGAAATGCTTGTTCTGCCTCTTTCTGCTGCTGTAAAAATTTCTCCAATTCTTCTTTCTGTCTTTGTTGAAAATCCTCGACGTGTGGTAAAGAAGGAGAAGGTAGCGATGGTACTGGTACCGGAACAAATTCTTGCGAAGAGAGAAAATCTACTAAATCCCAGTTGAAATCAACCCCTTTTGGAAGTAGCGCTGTGTTAACTTCGGTAGCCTCTGCTATGCCATCGCTTTTCGTCTCCAAAGCCGGTGCATCCCAATTCATCGTCTTCTTAGCTTCAGTCATGTTTCACAAAACAATGTCGCATCGATTCACTGCGCACAGACGCTAGCGCACCTATAAAGGGAATGTGACGTCACAGGTAGTTCTCTTCGGATTGGAAGAGACACTCCGCGAAGTGAGTGAATTTTGTAACGCGTGTTGGGATTGGTGAACAATTTCAATCCGTTTCGATCCGCTTTTCCACTATAAATAAACTCGGTTCACTTCATTCCCTTCACCTGTTCTCGTCACAAAGATGTGGACCAACGTTGAATCGTCTACCCTCGTATCGTCGATGTTGTTTCGTACGGACTTACCTATGTATGTCAGATCATCATGGAGAATCGGTTGGATCACCGAGACAAGCGTTTGGAAAAGAAGGACCTATGTGGAAAGACAAGGCTGTCTGAAGCGAGTCCTCATCTACGGTCCAGAACTTAAACGAAGTTTAAGAAAGAGAAGAAGATCAGTGAGATGCCCTCTGTGTTAACGGAATGGTGTTAATATAACAAACAACGGCCCCTTTCAGGGCTACTCCACTGCCTCGAAAAGATATTTATTCTTTCTTGCCTAAAAAATTTATTCGATTGTATATTTTATCTTTTAACTCACAAAAACATTATTCTCTGATCTAAAATTTTTTTAGTCAGTTGTATAATTTGGGTATAATGTTATAATATCCACAAACATGAACGCGAATGATTCAAACTTTATATAGAAATGACACAGGTGGCATGACGTCACAATACTTGCTATATACTATTCACAAACACGAACGCGAATGATTCAAACTTTATATAGAAATGACACAGGTGGCATGACGTCACGGTCCTTGCTACATTGTTGCAACTGTCCAGTACCGTGACGTCACCCTACCTGTGCCATTCCTCTTGTCGCTATACAAAATTCCCATTGTCCTTATACAGTCCCAGGGTGTGCTAGTCGCTATACAAAATTCCCATTGTCCCCATACTATCCCAGGGTGATTTTTTGTCCCTATAAATCTTGTCCCCATACTATCCCAGGGGTGTGTGTGTGTGTGTGTGTGTCTGCAATGCTAATTCCCATTGTCCCTATACTATCCCACTACACTACTTATGTCTATGCTATGCTCAGTGTTAAGACCTAATGGTCTCAAAATATCAAGGCTTTTAAGGGATCTTATATCGTTATACATTGTTTGTCTTTGAGTGACCTATCTGAAATTCCAGCCGAAACGTCACGAGCATGTACTCGTTTGTTCTCATATGTTCCTCGTTGTGCCTGCCATAACAATCCCAGCTTATCTCAGAAAAATAAAAACATAGCGGATAAACGTTTGGCATGTTTCGCCATCTTTGTTCTTGATTACTCCAGCCTCGAAGACGGCATGGGTTCTCCACCCGAGAACGAGGCTTTTGACTGTTTTCGAACAAGTTTGTTGGCGTTATTGCGAGAACAACCACGATGACTCTATATTCAGACAAGAACCTTGTTCTCATATCTAGTCCAGGCATACTCATTGTTTGTATCTTACTAATCGTCTACTTTCAGGCATTTCTAAACAATCCAATTATGCCAAAGGCGGCTGCCTCAGGGAGTTATGACTTCAATCAGCTATTACAGGAGATTGGGGATTTCGGACGGTTCCAAATTTTCTTGATCCTTTTCATATCTATGGTAAACATTGTGCCGACATGGAGCATGCTAGTAATGATGTTTGCTGGTGCGACTCCAGATTGGACTTGCGTAGAAAACGCAACAGTCTCCGCCAATGACTCCATGAGTCTCTCGTGCTTCAATTCGGATAGATCGAACTGCACAAGACTTTTATTTGAGGGCGACATGCGAACAATCGTTAGTGAGGTAATTAAGAGTGATATTGAAACAAATTAATTTCATATTTACTGGCACCAATAGGTGTCCCAGTATAACACTCACAAAGTTGCATTGGAAACGAATCTATTTACTTTGTTCGAAGTCTCGAAAGTATACATTAAACTGTTTAAGTTCAGCGGTGGACAGTAATAAAGATTTCATCTGGGACCAGGTCACCATAGATTTTATTATATAGTACATAAATATATTTCTCTAATCTGAACTACGAGTAATAGTACATGTTAGGAGTTCTGGGGGTGGCAGTGCCATTACAGAATATTATAAACGCCAAGACTTGACAGCACGTGTCAAGAGTATTTACATTTAACAGTCGATCAACATCTATTGGAGGCAATGATTATGTTTTATGGTCCATGAAAACAGAATTTGTGACCATATAATACGCTAACTTTGCATTTGCATTTCCACCACAATGCTTTTTTAACCAATGAAATGCATCTTAAAATATAGAATAATTCGTTCGCAATTATTGCAAAGTAAAACTCAGTTCCTTTCAGGAAAATTTCACAATTAAAGGCATAGGCAAGCAAATATATAAATTCGCATATGAACGGTTTAGCTTTGTAATGGCTCAGAATCGTTTTATCCTTGTCTGACCCATCTTGAGAACAATATTACTTTTCTTCTAAACTCATTGAATAATTGTGAACTAATTGTTTGCACAGATTTAGATTTAAAATACTTAAATGAATAGTTTAATGTTTCCTTAAAATGTAATGTTCATGTTTAAAAAGCAAGAGTCCTCTGATCGTACATTACTATGTAAAGAGTTCCAGTCTTTAATAGTACGCAAAATAAAACTTGTCTTAAAAATACCCTGGTTTTGAAGTGTGTCTTGTTCATTTTCCTGGTTCTTTGCACAGGCTTTTATAGGCATTTGCAGACATGTAGAATTCTGTTTTTTCCTAAGGTTTTGTCGATGTTTTTCAGCTGACATCGTGCAGAATTCATGATGCAATTCTTAGCTCGTATGTATAATTGAACGTCACAATTCTATCCGTTCTATACTTGTCTTTTTCTCATTCATAAGTGTAACATAATGTTGATCCCATATACGGTATACATATTCCTGGATCATTTATGTCGAACACTTCGTGTTCTTGGTCATTTTTGACGATATCTGTTTATTTAATAGTCAAAACTCATGTCTCTTTGATTGTTAACTTCAAGGCTATTATCAAACAAATTGACACTGTCTTCTCGACGGCAAACAAACATGACACACGGAATTGTCCAGATTTTATAAGGAAATGGCCCTCGTTACCGTCTTGGACATGGTGAAATCGAATTCCCACATTTAATATCCTCCTGCATAGTCATTGTACGAAAGGATGTGGATTTTGTTGCTTCCTAATTGGAACGTGACTTCAGACAGAATTATGTAAGATCTGAGGTAGTGTTAATGACAAAGTAAGGTTAAAAAAGTATAGTGCACAACAATTGCCCGTCTCGATTGACACGTTTAAGTGTTGGAATTGGTGTCTGAGAAGAATGTTCTGTTAAATTGCATTGAGTATTGATATGTGTATGGTCAGTTTCAGTGGCTATGTATCAATGGATTTATTTGATATGTCACTTTGTAAATAATCAGTTTCGAAAATGTAGCTTCACCATGACGTTTCTTTTCGAGAACATAATATTTTCTGTAGAGCATCTCCTTTAACACTAATATTCACACTCACAAAAGAAGAAGAGGAAGATGTTGAAGATTCACACATTGTTGGCTGTTGTTGCTTTTTATATAGCTCCTGGAGTGATGAAGTGGAAGAAGTGGATGCAGTGCTTAACGACATATTCGCTACTTACGATTCTTGTTATAGACAACGAGTTGCGATGTTGCAATCCAAGAATCTGAACTGAGTAGATATCATTTCCAACGGACTTTGACTTCTATGATATAATGTCGAGCCCCATTAACGAGTTCTTTGATATCATTCACGTTGTCGTCTTTCTTGGTCGCTCCATGGAACTGGGGCAAGTAAAAAGATCCTTGTAACACTTCTATGCTTTTGTATTTTCCAATGTATTCACAGGCGGGTGACATCCACGCAGCTGTCCTGCGACACTAAACAATTACATTGTTTAGGATGCTAAATATCCTTTGCCAAAAGTACATTTTGTTTTCTGATACGAACTCAGTCTTTTATGTTTAACATTGTTCCTTGTTTTCTTGTTAGAGGATGTGGCCGACGTTGCAGATAATGGATCAAACACCGCAATTTTGTTTTGGGGTGTCACTGCTTCTTGGGCATATCCGATACTGCGATGGTACGATTGATTTTAAGCCCTGACTAGACATGGTGGGATCAACTCAACGTATATCAGAATATGCTGATATGTAAAATAATTCTACATACGCTCTTTCAAGATTCATTGGGAATGTTCCTTGACACTGGTTTTGGTTTCAGCATTTTCAGTAATTAAAAATTAAATTTTTTTTGTCAATTCTTTTTGAAATTATTGGTAGATAAATTCTGTAGCACTGTCAGTGTGTCATCGCAGAAGGTGTCGACCACTTTGTTTCAAGACAATATTTAAAGCTTGCACTTACTCTAAACTTGTTTTGGATGTCAAAGGAGCTACACAAGCTGATTTTGAAAACACATCAGTGACACATGATAAATATTTGTAACACTGATTGTACAAAACCAAGTGAGTCACATTCGTTAAATCAGTTAGTCACTGATGATTGATTCCTAGTACTTTTATTTTATTTCTTGGATATTTTCATCGAATGAGTTTGTGTAACGTGTACGTCAGTTATTCTTGCAACCAATGGAGTTCATCTTGCAGACCTTAGTGTTGCGTTAAGTTTTGGCTGTGCGATATAAATTTTGAAATAATCCGTAGCGAGTCGCATTGGCGGGAGAGTTGTAAATGCTGTCTAAATGTGTGTCGATACTGTAAGCTACCCGACGTTCAATGCGTTTGGGTTCTTGGCAATTTCAGTTGCGATGACTGACAATTTTTATGAGCAAGAAAAGTTGGGAAGGGGGTTTGCACAGATGTTATCTGTTCTTTGATCTTGACGTTTTTCACTTGTCTTCGCTTTACTTTTTTCTTTTGCTGGAGAGGATGTCGGCATCAAATTTTGACACGGTCCTTCATTTCGTCTTGTTTCGGTGTATTCTGAGGTGTCAAAGTGGCTGCAACACTTTGAGAAAAAGGTATTTGAGCAGGGTATTTGAAATTCTGCTAATGCTTCATGTATCTTCTTCTCTTCCATAACTGTGGCCGTGCCTGTTATCGTCGTCTCTGTAGCTACTGTTTTTCTTTCTTTGTCATTCATCACATTCTCGAAATATCTAAGAGTAGGTTTGGCGGTCTCGACTAAAGTGTTCCAGTGAAATATTTGAAGACGTTGCCAAACATTTGCGATTTGTTCGTTTCTGACAAGTCTGTTGGATCCATCAACAGATGTTATTCTTGTTGTGAGCGCGACATCTCTGTGAGGTCAGGATTTAGGATAAGTGAGGTTTTCGTTGTATGTTTTAAGAGAGCACTATCCTTTTTATGTTCACTTGGGTACTCCTTCTAAAGAGGTCAAGCTATCAACAAGGGAGTAGCCACTTTTGCTAACAACTGAGTTATCAGCAATTTTTTGTTGTTGTCTGACTAGAATGTTCTTTTTGCCTTTTGTAGATGAGATCCTAATTGCCTTTTCTATGACTTAGTCCAAGGAACCGCCAATTCAATTTGTTTAAACAAAGTTCACTTACCCCATCGACTATCTATTAAGGTGCTCTTCAAACGAACTATTTTTGCAAGTGGGTATTCGCTTTGGTGAACACAGACAAGACTTCCCAATATTGGCTAAAAGAGCAAGAATCTCCTTTTTTCCCTTGTTTTGAGGAATCTTTGGACGTCATCGATTATGTAGCTGGGAACTCTTGGGGGAAGACATCTTGTTCAGAGGAACTAAAGTGACTCTTGTCCAACACTTCCTCTTTATAACGGAATTCGTCTCCATTGGTTGTCGGGGTTCCACGATGCGACGAAACAAAGAAGGCCAACAGTCTAAATCATGCAAGTTCTTGTTAGACCTATCCAGTCAGCTTTGTAAAATATCCTCTACTATTTTATCAAGAAAGTGTGATCTTTCTGACATCTGCAGCACCAGTATAAAAGTTCATTTAGAAATATGTTTCCATTTCTGTATTAGAGCTGGGAATACTTGTTTTAAATCCAATTTAGCTGGCATTATCGCTATCAGTAGAGACAAGTAGAGAAAAGTGAGTGGCTGGGGTTTATTAGCCGCGCGGGATGGAATACTGTCGAATCATTACTACCCCATCGCAATTGCCCCTGAGATTACAAATTTAGGCTATCGTCTGAGTTCTGTAGCCGGAAATGTTATCTGATAAACCTCAGCCACTCAGCTCATGAGCTGGAGAAAGAGTCCAATCTAGTCGTACTAGCCCTGAACATTAATATTGGTCCACCAACAGAGGTCGAGGGAGCTGAAGCACTCATCCTCCTGCTAAACTGATTCGTGCAAGGTATCTTAAAGAAGTGTTGTGACGGTTACCCTTTGCAATTACAAGGAATTATTCACATTCCTGTTGAAGCGCAATTTTTTGTTGAGAAATGTTATCAATCTGCTACTATAAATGGAAGCTAACATACGCGATGAAATCCACGTCTTGGCCTAAACAAAAGCTCAACACAACCACAGACTACTTATCTTACGCGTTAGGCAACAACTCCATTTCCGAAGAGTAGTTAAAACTTATCCTAAACGAAGTCGACAAATACATAACGATTAAAAATGAAATACAAGCCTCATCGCACAAGTCACGTACTTTGGTTGCACTACACGAAGTGGCAAACAGCGAATTAATAGCACCGTGTAGCAATTTTTTTTTTGTTCCTGGGTAGTAAGTGTTATTTCCAAATTGCTTATGCCTCAAAAGTATAGAAAATGGCTATTATTCCCCACAAACTTTGCTTTTGTGATCATGACAGTGATATTTTGAAATTTACCTATTTTCCAGAACATTCCAGATAGATTCAGTGCTGAGTAAACTTGAAGTAACTTCTAGAACTTTCTAAAACTTTCCAGTAATATAAATAGTAGTATAAATACAGGGGCCGTAAGCCCACCAGTTCAGTTTAGTTCCAGCTGCCCCAGTGGATACATATCTGCATTTTTCTGATATGGCATCAAGAGGCTGCAAGTATCCGGCAGACGCATTTTGCTGTGTCTGCGGTCAATTTATCAAGACAAGAGCGAAAAAGTACTCCGTGGAAGCATCTGCTAAGATGTGTGAGGCCTACAAGGCA
>JAECUM010081653.1:0-16797 GCA_016617855.1 Megalonaias nervosa | reverse complement strand
ATATACTTAAATGAATTCTAAGTTGCGCAAATTCCACAATTAATCATGAAATACTGTTACGTGTAATTGTAGTAATATGGCCGATGGCCAACGTTACCGCTGTTTCATGCAACTATAGTATAATGGGCCAATAGAATACATTGCCACTGTTGCATGTAATTGTAGTAACATCGGCCGATGGCCAACAAACAATATCTTTGTCATTGTAAGCCGACACAATTTTTAGAATGTCTGTGACGTTTAAGGAAAAACAACATCACCAATTATTTCATTATAATGTACCTTAGAAATTTTCAGACACTTTTTTTGAAAGCAGAGCTGTTGAAAATTAGCCGTTTGTCCAGGCGTTGGGGTTCTTGCAAATTTGAACTGGCAGATAAAGGAAGAAGCGATAGAAACCCTCAACATTCTACTATTTATTACACAGCTACGTTCATCAAAGGCCAAGCAAGGCATACGTCTTAAATAATTCCACCATACATGTAAAACCCTGGAGAAGTACAAACCCACTATGCATGAAAATACCCGTATCGCACCGCCAGACACCAAAGTCGCTAGTGATATATGCAAATATCGTCGTAGCCGTCATTACTGCCGATACAGACCCCTGACCTTTGCAAAATGTTCTCTGTGATCTTATTTCATCTGCTGGTAATCTGCCTACCTAACATCGCAACATATATATAACAATCAGAGGGAGGGCACAGTATGCAAAATGAACATGCTTATGCGAAGTTCTAAATTCGAATCTACTGTTGACTGTTACTAATGATGACAGTGAGTCATTGTCAGTTACACACATATTTGGACCTCATAAAACTTCAGATTCAAATTGGTCTTTGACTTGCCCTAAGACCACACTCCAGGCTCAAACGGGTTGGTGATCCGGTCCTAATGGCTATTTTGCGCCTAATGAATACATATTATTTCAAACAGAAATGGCAGATAACCTAAAGATGTGATCGAAATTTAAACCGTTCGGCTTTTTTGACGAACTACAAGCTGTAACAAGTACGAATCCACAGTTCCTACGTAGATTTTAACAAGCAAATGTTCGTCGCACACTTTGTAATGTGTATAAAGCATTTAAGAAAATTATTGAAATGGTTAGTCGATCCTTTAAATTTTCTGTCTCACAGTGACATAAGTTTATATCTGCTGATCGGACTGAATTACAGGGATTTCATATACGCAAGCGTCAGCATGCGATTCCATTAGGACACTACAGGGTGTAGTTTTAATGAGGAAGACATTTTCCTAATTTTATCGATGCGAATTTAGGTAGTATTTGTGAACGTTCTATACGACTTCATTTTCGCTAGCCAAGATTCCGATATGCTTACCCCATGGCGGATCGATCAGCTATTTCAGTGCTTTGTTCTAGCGACATCTATTTGATTTCATGAGTTACCTCTCTTAGTATGTAATGCCAGTTACCCAACAGCGTGTAGCAGCGGTGCATTGTACATAGGCTGAAATTGGTGAAGAAAATTGACTTCAAAAGGATACTTTTGTGAGTTTAACATCGAAAGTATGACTACGTACATACAGTAGCTTATACACGGACAGCCAGTGGAAAACTGCTTATTTCCATTCCAGATGTATGTTCCCCTTGTCTCGATCATGTAGGAACAGTGTTCAAATTTGAAATCCTTGATTTTGATTGGATGCGGTTGCTTGCCGCCGCATACAATAACATTCACAGACACAGAAATATATAATCAATCCGCCAAGGTTTGGATAGAGTTAGTATATTGGAATCATAGCTAGCGAATATGGTAAGAGTTCTGATTGTGTGTTAATTTGTAAACGTTATACCGGCACAACCCATATTTCTAGACCAGGTAACACTTCATTTGTCATGTAGAATACTAGCCCACTATTATCTGCTCGCAGACACGTTCCACATTTTATACTCAATAACTGAATCCAAAATAATAATATTCATACCATATTTAAAACGCACACAATCATCCAGTATAATAGCGTTGGTGTGGGTGTTTGATTTTTTTTTCCTTTCGAGGGCGACGGCTTGAATTTGAAAATGTGATTGGCATGCGATTATTTCCAAATTAAATATGCCTGACTGGTAACAGCATTTATATTTTAAGACTGTGAAACGTTTCTGTAGAAAGCTAATTGGAGTGGGTTGAGCAGTATTCTTAGCTGCAGCCTGGAAAACGGAGATAAAACCAAATCGGTGGGGATGCTAATATATACCTTGTTCATCAAAATCATATCAGCTGCTAAAGATGCACCAACCATGAGATTAGCGATATAGAAGCTATATTATTGAAGTCAATATTCGGCATTCTAGAACGTTGTTTATTTAATTATTTATTTTTTTAAATGCAGTATGTAAGCATCCAAAGTCTTCTTGTGTTTGATTATCTTATCTGAAATCGAACTTAGTGGTGCTTCTGGTAGAAAAATTGACATAATAATTATGGGAAATTTAAACATTGATTGTATGCTGATTACGAGGACGTTTCTGTCTCAAATAGCAATACTACAACTTTTACAGAATCTAACAAAAAGATCATTGCACCGAGGGACCGCGTATCCAGTCAAAGCTAGCGAGGTTTTTCTTCCATTTTTTCTTGCTTTCTTATCACTTTCATAAATAAGATTGAAACTAAATGTATTGATCTAGCTCACCTAATGAAATAAATTGCTACATATATTATCAATGGATCATAAGCAAAAATAAATTCAAATGACTCGTTCCCACCAACACTCCAGCCCGTACCCTCACCCTTACCCCCATACCCTTTCCTTTGGTAGGTGATACAGCCTATCACCTACGCGCCTATGCATCGGTTAATTGTTTCATTATTAAGCTAGTTTTTAATCTTTTCAACTTTTATTATTATTATTATTGTTATTGTTGTTGTTATGGTTTTGCATTGCAGACCTATAGTTTATTTTCTACTTAAATAACCGTTTGTGCCTATTCAAATAACGATCTGCCTGAAGGGGTATTTCGCAATCAATTAACAATGGAAAATGAACTAGTTTTCACAATAATGACGTCAGTAACTTGAAGCGTGTGGTTGGGTGGGTGATAGTTGTGAAGGATAAATACACTATCATACACCCGAGTAAGCGTGAAATTGTTCATAATGGTACACACCTTTTCGGTATCTAAATTAAGTAGATCTGCATTCTTTAAGAACAGATTATAAATGAAACAGCTGTACCGGTTTAAATTGATTATGCAAAAGAACGTTGTAGTACGAAGGGCCAATTTCTCATTGAAATATATTGATTAAATATTTTATCAGTTTTTAATTTTTATGGTCGGGGTGGGATGGTAAACTTGAAGCATATGCGACAACATTTCCACCACTTAAAATCGCAGTATGTAAATGGCGAACACTAAAACCCACTTGATCAAAAGATATAATGATATTGATAAATTAATAGATTGTTTTCTGATCAAGGTAGGAATAATTCTTATGTAAAACAACCAACACGTTCTGAATAAAATATTGTCATCAATCTTAATATGTTATTATGTGTATCAGTATACAGTTATGTTATATCAAGTTTACAAATCCACACGTATGCCATATCAGGTGTACCAATGTACATATATGCCATATTAGGTCTACCAGTGTACAATTATGCCACAGCAGGTGTACCAGTGTACAGGTATGCCATATCAGGTGTACCAATATACAATTATGCCGTATCAGGTGTACCAGCACACACATAGGCCGTATCAGCATAAAAGTTCGCCATTTCAGGTGTACCAGTATACAAGTATACCATGTCAGGTATACCAGTATACAAGTACATATGAGGTCTGCCAGTATGCAAATCATCCAATAAGCTCGATTATCAGATAGAAAAAAATTGAATCAAATATAGTACTTTTGCAGCATCTGATTAAAAAACAAGTAGACACTTTTTATTCTGTGGGTGATATAGACTGAAAAACTTTGGGACATTTTGATTCTCTAACAGCATTCTAAGACAAAATAACAGCAGTTTGGGATATAATCTATTTAGCAATATATTTTTCTTTGGCGTAGCTTCATAAAATTAAAAATGTATATCTTCATAATATATAGTGGTTACCCTTGTGCTAAGCAGACCCAACTGTTAATATTGTAGACACGGATTTGTAGTCCCAGCCGTTCGATAGAAATACCATGTATAACGGATAATATACGCCGGTATCTGAGAGCACCGTAAGTGTAAGATTTAAATTCTAGACAAATGCTTTGAAAGATTATTTTTACAAACGTTTGCAGAAAAAATAAAAAGCATCAAGTAATGACACCCTCTCCCCATAAAAACACAGAGGGCAACTGGTAAGGAATTCTGCAAAATGGCTTTAATCGTTGTGGAGTTGCTGTACACGAAAAGAAAAATAAATTTTAAACAAACACACCATAAAACAAGAAAGAAAAAGATTTGAAATGACTAGGCAAAATATTCAACGCTTTTCCCCGTTCATATATTTTAGCATCAAAAGCAAAATTACGAAGAGAATGAAGTGTTTGATTGATTTCATCGTGGATCATACGGTACAATAAAGAAATAAATTAGACCTAACCTCAGCGTGCCTTCAGTTTTCAAAGTTTTCTCTGCGGCAGATTGGAGTGTCCCTGAAACCACAAATTCTATATCAGACACAACTCCTTATTTTAACCAAAATTCTTCTAGATTTGAAGTATGGCGACCATAATTGTCCTTGTTCCATGTTATGTCAGACACTCCTGTTTTTAGTGGTGGACTGACCTTTTCGCAAACAAATTATGCCAGCCTTGAAGCATCACGACCATAACTGTTCCTGTTAAAATTTCATGCCAGACACAACTGCTGTTTTTAGTGGTGGACTAACCTTTTTGCAACCTAATTCTGCCAGTCTTGAAGCATCAAGGCAATAAAAGTCCCTGTTGTGTTATACGTATACTCTTGTCTTTGGACTAGGGTCCATGTGGACTAGGATCAGAATGGACTAGGATCAGTAAGGTAGGCCCGATTACAGTGTTGAACCCGTTTAGTTCCATAGCACCATGTTTCTTTGTAAACGATAATAAATGTATCTCTGATCCTTTAAAACGTTCTTTTCACAGAGAAATCTACATTGCACACCATGTTGTTACATTTAAGCAATAATAAGAGCAATTCATAAAATAAAAACTCGATACAACCCCTGCAGTAAACTGAACACCGTAGTGTGTAACGCCAGCCTATTTGAGGAAGGAATGGACGACACCACAGGGTTCGTTAGAGGAGGAAATTGATCTAACCCCGAAGACAGACTTACGAGAAAAATGCTTTTGTATGGGGGATTGATGCCTATTAACGGGAAAGAAAACACTGCAAACATGACTGCTCGTTATAATTTTTTTTTAATATGTTAGTCAGTATTTAGGACTATTAGAGCATGTTCGTCGGTATTTAGATCTACCTTTCGTGAAATCAGTAATACCCACATAACAGCTCCTATTAAGTACGTGTGGATCATTTGTGGTAATGCGTAAAAATCTTGTATCATTTCCCAAAAATAGTGAGCAGTCAGACTGATATTAAACCCCGACTTCTAAACTCCTTTTATTAAAATTTGGCTGGTCCTCTGTTCATGAGAGAGCCAAATACCATAAGTCTATCTTAGTATAGAAAGCCTTATAGAAAATTATGTCTAAGACAACCGCCTTATTCCTGTTTTAACATTCATTTAGCTCCTTACTCTCCAACACTGAGAGTCTTCTCTCTATACCTAACATTTGTACAACTCTATCTAAACTTTCGTTTCTTATTCGGGGACCACTCTGGTATATAATCCCTTTCTCTCCGGCAGTTAACTCCTTGGCATACGTTTAATGTTATATTAAGTTGTTTCTAGGGACATGGGTCAACGCTAAAATCGACAACATCTATAACGCCCTTTTCCATTCTAATTCCTGTAAATATTAGGATGTGTTAGATCTTGCTGTCAATGCGCCTGCGTTGTACATGAGTTATGTGTTTTATTTTATTTGTCGGTTATATTTTGTGTAGTGTGTGTAGTGTGTTTGTGTCCACATGTGCCTAGATATGTGTATACAGTCTGTTTTAGATGGCAAAAGAGTTTGATAGTTCTGTTATAATCGTATGAAATACTGAGCCATTATGTGACTTTGTTATTGTACCTTTATGTGTACTGTACGTATTCGTTATTGATGGTCTGTATATGTAAATACGTTAGAAGATTTAAACCATTCTTTATGTTGGCGAAGCAGATGTCTCTGGAAAAAGAATTTACAATCACAAATACCATATAAAAGGCAAGGTCAACACAAATCTCGCCAACCAACAATTTCAGCGTAGCCAGATTCTCTGTCCACACCATCGATATGATGTCCATTGAGTCAAATTAAGGATGGACTGGCAATAAAGATGAGCATAGTGAAAAATATTGGATACTGCAGAAATGAAGACTTGGTAAATTTGACCCAATAATTAACCATCGCATTTCAAGGACAAGTGAGCAGAGGTTTCTTCAAATTGAAATCGAAGAATGGGAATTTTGAAAAACAAGATCGCTCAATGTTTTATGTTATGAGAAGATATTGAATGCAAACCCGAAGTATCGCACAAGATGAGCAACGGTATTTCAACAAGTTTGCTCAAAAATTCGTTTTCTGCATATGGTACAGATCTGCAGTTTTAATTTGTATGTAGAAAACAAATTTCATATCACTTATCAAAACACATACTCATTCCCAATTAGATATCAACGGCAAACAAGATCAGTGATTTGACTTTCGTTTTATTAAAAACTGTTCACTGACGAGATCTACCGCAAATAAACAAATCAACATTTGTAAACTTTAATTAATTACGAGTAGTTCCCTATTTTGAAATAAAAATAGAGAATAAACGAAAACATAGTTTTCACTCAGCTGATTGTCAACGTCACCTTAAGATTCTTTTGTAACGTTATCTTATGTTCTTTTTGCCTCGTAATTTGAGTTTCAACCCACACACTTTGTTTTGCTTACTGATCTCCTATCGCATATAGAAGAAAAGAAAAATTTAGAGTGATTTATGTAAATGTAACCTGAAATCACTTCGTCTGGTACACGGGATTTCATTAGCTTACTGGTCTCTAATCACATACAGATGAAAAGACAACCTTAGAGTAATTTATATAGATGTAACTTGAAATCACTTTGCCTTGGATACATGCTTTATTCCATGGTTACACGTACGTTCGATGCATGTCCTAAATTTATATTTGAGTTCTAATGATTTTTGCAAATGGATTGTTTGTTTGATATGATATATTTTTCATTTGTAGTGAACGTTCAAATATCTCATTCTTCTTGATTATATGCCAAATAAATAATAAAACAGTGTACCCAACAAAAATTACTAAATTACAATCCGCTCGCTCTTTTGATTACTGTGATGAGAACTATTGCACAAAATTACTAACTGAAAAACTCTTTTATACGAAAATGAAAGCTAAGCAAATGTTACTTATGGTCGTTTCGAATTTGTCCCAAAAAGCATGTTAGCATTTCCTATTGGATTTTTTCTTGATTTAAGATCCGTATATTCAGATTGATGTTTAAGAACTAAATTACTTGCTTTTGATTCCAGGATGATAAAGATTTTTAGGATAGAATTACTGTACAAGAAGGAGCCAAATCAATGCAAATTATTCTTCAATAAACATAGTATTCAATTCCCATTAAGAATCTTCCCAAAAGCTTTTCATTTGCACATGATGAAAATCTAACTAAGCGTCACAAAAAGACTCGTTCCTAAGCCGTCTCATAATAAAAACCATGACAACATTTTTTTGAAACATACACTTGTTGGACTGATATTAGCACAACTGCGTTAACTGATTACAAATGAAAGTTGTATGACCTCTTTTCCCCTCCTAGGTATTCACTTCTGTGCTTGATATCCATACAAAATGCCGCCAAGCGACAATTCACAAGGGCAATACTATGTAAATATATCATAATATTACTGTTATGTTGTATGTGCCTATATACAGTTTTCATCTAGTCAGCATCATGCAACCATCATATTCCTGTCTTCTGTAAATATATATGAGAATTTTGTTTATTGACTCAACATCAAACTAAAAACATCAAGCGAATATGACGAAACACAATTTTTTGCGATGTTCTTTTAACTACATTTATAACAAATAAGTTAGACGAAAGCATTGCGTTTAAAGAGGTTGAGAATTCTCGAGTTCGGTTATTTGGACCTAAAATGCGTTAATAATAACGATTCGTAAAAGTGTCGTTCATATGTGACATCCAAAAATAAATGCACAGAAATGTTCAATGCGAATTTGAGACTCACGCATTAGAATATGTTTCCATTGAAGTTAACATACTGGCAATGAAAATAAATCAAGTGCTTGCACCAAATTTATGACTATGAATGAAACACATCACACGTATTTTTGTTGAACGTTCATTACAGTGAGGGCAATACCATATCTAATCAGACTGAAGGTTCAGTCTGGAAAAAGAAAATACAGAAAACTGCATATTTAGCCTTTGCTCTGGTATTAACAGTTAGCAAACAGACTCTGATCCAAAATTGTTGCATTGATTCTCTTGTGTTATTGCACTGCGCCTGAGATAAATTGCTGCTTAGCTTCTCTTACCTAATTGCACTGTGCCTGAGACAAATTGCTGCTCTGCCTCTCTTACGTAATTGCACTGTGCCTGAGACAAATTACTGCTCTGCTTCTCTTACGTAACTGCACTGTGCCTGACTATATGCGTCTACGTCACCTCACTATTGATTATATGATAAAATGTTTGACTTTGAAATTTAAATTTAAAGATTATATGTTTAAAAATGCATTTTATTTACGAAATCCTTGAAAATAGTATTTGGCATCTCTTCAAAAGTGAACCATAAATATAGATAAATTAATGCAATTAATTTAAGGAGTTAACAATGCCAAGCATTTAAAATTTCCCTGGGGTATTTGGGGTGGGGGGACTGTCCATGCGGTGGGGTGTGGAAATCCACCAAAATGTGTTGCACTGAAAGGTATACTATGATGGAAAATGGATTCATGGGATTTAATACTCGGTTAAAGTGAAATGTGACCAAAGCTATGCAGACCCCAGCTGTATCCTGATCATGGTGTATAGCAAATAGGACGGTAATTTAAGCATCCCGACAAAAATATGAGCTTTATTTCCAATGCGGTATTTGACAAAAAGAAACAAACACATAACGATAAGCAAAGAAACAGAAAATATAGATCCTACAAGGAAACCTGAATTACAGTGGCGTTGTTCTTATGGAGATATGTTATTGGTTGGGCTTATGAGAACTTTTCCCCTCTCTTGAATTGGATCCAGTCTACGGAATTCAAACCTTACCATATCTGACAGACTGTTTCTGGTATCCGTTTTATTGAAAATAATTATTTGTTATCAATAGTCGAAATTTGTTTGTAGTATGTAGTTTTCAATAAGATCTATATTAAGTGCGTAAAAATATGAATGAAAATCTAAATATCTGTGGAGCCTTTCTACTAAGGTGTTGATGGATTAAGGATGGAATTAAAAAAATGACATAACGTTGTTGGCAAATTACAGTTACTAGCATTCTTAATCGCAACTATTATAAGGATTGCTAAGACATTGCAAGGAGTGATGTTTTACATATCTCATGCAGCATGAGGTAGTTTCTGTTAAAATCTGTTGTTCCAATAGCTTAAAAACACCATAATTTAAAACTGTGTTCACAATTAGGAGTTAATGGCTGATTGTAACATAAAAAATATCTGAAACATCAGTGGGAAAAGAAGAAATAGAACTAAACCAAAACAGCACGAAACATAAACTTACCGTTTACGTCCAAAATTTTCATAAACTGAATCCTAGCGTATGAAATTCCTTCTGTGAATGTACAAGCACATATCTATTAGTAAATCTTTTTATCTTTGAGAAACTGTATGAAACGTTTGACTTACTCAGAATATTGATAAATGATATGATGTAATTTCGTAGACAACCTCTGCTTCCTCTCTAGTATCAAGAGTTAACTAGTGCCACAGAATGATCAGCTGAGAACTGCATTATGATTTTGAGGGAGACTTTCAATAAATAGCTCAGTCGTGTAACAGCAGAACCTATTTTGTTCGATATTGTCGACCTCCAATACATTTCCAGATATGTTTGTAGCACATTGGGGGATGAGTGGACAATAGGGAATTACAGATTCCTGATTTGTTGACGGGAAATTAATCACAGTCCGTGAATGGTGGTACTTTGTTCTGCATTCCTTTTTCACCAGATTGGGATCATATAGAACCTATTTCTTAATATTCTGTCATATGGCATGAGCGATATGACACGTATTGTTAGCGACTCCAAGCATATTACAATCGCCAGTCGTCACGCAGAAAAACAATTTTATTTCTTCAAATTCCTGTGTTCCTTTGGAGAACTGCAGTTTTCATATAAAATAGGGGATTCAAAGTTTCTAAACCTTTTGTCTACTTTAAATCATAATCATGAAATGAACAAGAACATGGTTTTAAACATTTCAATAAAGATTCAATAAATGTTATGCGCTACTTCATACAAGAAACTATTTCCTTTTTCGGATATGCAGAGCATTTGTTCACGTGATTATTCTAACAAGCACAATGGTATCAATTGATTGCTGCTTGGTGAAGGTAAGATTATCACGTGATAGAAAAATATATGTATGCGGTGTAGAGTAAATCCAGGGTCAAAATTCACAACTATCTTATCAGCAACGTTTCGTATTTAATTCTGGGAGACAATGAAACTGCAGTTAATATTGTAATTACTGTAGCGTAGGACAACATTTATTAAGGAAGAATGTTCTGATAAAGATACAGCTATGCAATGGACATTTGATATGCTACACATACTGTATACGCTTTGTACCCAATGGAGCCAAGGCAATATCAAGGGATATGGACTGCATGAATGGGTCAGACCTAGACCTCCAGGGTCAGAATTATTGACTTTTTTTGCGTTGAATGATTTCATCGTAACAAAAGAACACGTGTCTATAGTGAATGGAGATCGCTGGAAACATAATTTTTAATATTCGTAAAAAGAGAGTTTACTTTATTTTGTTAAAATAATCTAAAGTGAAGTAGAACATTATACACGGATATAACTTTACTTGCACCAGGTTAGATAAAATGTTACTATTTGTTTTAATAATTATTGCAAAAAAATATTTATAAATCAACCCACGTTTAACTAGCATCTGTTGGCTACATTTGTAGACAACAGAGCTGGTTCTATTGCAAATTTTTAGATGTAACATTTATTGTTTGACTTGAGCCGCTTTATTAAAGAAGAAGCCCATGGAGCCGATTTACACCCAGTCATGCAATTCAGTGATTTTCCTAAAATCTTTGGTTACTTTTAATTATCTGGCATTGTATGTTCTAATTATTTTGTCCAATTATACACTCGTATATAGGAATAGCTTTCACGTAAAAAATATCAGCAAAATGTCATCATAAAATCATAATCACGTTCAAGCCATCACAGAGCTCATAGCGCCACTCTATCTTCATGCGACGAATAATGCCATATCCTAGGCGCAATAATGCATTGATAACGCCATTTTCAAAATGCGCAATGAACATGAATATGATTCCAACAAACATTTATAACTTGACATATTTCATAACTGGAATATTGATCATTCTATAAAATGATCGATCCCGCATGTTTCACAGAGTATTATCTACTCAGTTGCCCCATTTGGCCTATAACGTATAGTTTCGCCTTTTGTGATGTGCAACGATTGTAATATCGTGGTATTATTGAAGCAGCGAAGAATACCGTAGTTATCTTATATTTAGTCGTATGTCAAGGGAAATCGTCTAGAAATTGAACTAACATAAAACTAAATTATTATTCATAATTATATTTGCATTATGACATATGTTTTGAATAAAGCGGGGTCATTACCAATTTTGTTTATTATTTTAAGACTTGCAAAATATTTTTTTTTTAAGTTTTATAAAATTATAAATTTTAGCTTGCATGATTTGTCGGCATTCATTTACGGCACATGTTACATCAATACATAGCATGCTTTCTACGTGCAAGTCTGAATGAACACGTTATAAGACGTGGGAGGATTCTTTGATGAGGTTAGCTCCCCTGAAATATTCTCACGACGTTCATACATTGAACCCAGTACTTTTACAAAATATTCGATATTATAGCCTTCTATGAATTTGATTCCATATCAATTCCACGACTCTTTGTAATCACGAATACACAAGACATGTGCTAATTAAACGAATATATTTAGGTTTTCCTCGTTACCAAGAATTTGTTGACTGTCAGATTGTAGAATTCAACACATTGTATATCTAGACGTTGCGGTCAGAACTGCAATCACCCTTTATTTACCAACTAAAACGTTTAAGTTATTAAGTTTTCACTTCGTGAATGAAGTTTCTAATATAATCAGAGTCGCCTCGAAATTAATGCCATTTAAAATTGCGTTCAAAATTGAAGACAGCCATTTAGAGACAGTGGTTTTTTAGGATTCGGTTGTTGCAATCCTAAGGTTGTTTCAGTCTTATGCTGTTGTACAATTATATCGGTACATTTTAACCAGTATAAGTTGCGTTAACGCCTCAAAACGTCATTTGTTTTTATTGGAGATAACCTTCCTCTAGTTTTTAAAACGCTCACGGTTGCTTTCTGTAAACAAGCTGACGATTGTCTTCGTTTTATCTTTAGCATTTCTAACGTCAATAATGAGAAAAAGGAATATTGAGAAGCCAGAATTAAACAAGCGCAAGACACATCGATTATGCAGTAGAATCATTAAGAAGAAGACCGCAAATATGCATTATATCATTTAGAATATTTCTAATTGCCACAAATATACGACAGAAAAAGCAAACATTGGTGGGAGGTTATTGCTGCTCGTAATTTTAAGGGGAAGGATTGGCTTATACGAAAGACTATTCTAGTAGAAATAAGACTAGGAATAGTACAGAAGCCGGTTAGTGTCACGTTGAAAAGAATATTTTGTCTCCCTCTTGCGAATTATTATCTCGTAATTACGACTTAGCATCTCGTAATAACGACTTAGTACCATGTAAGTTTGAGGTAGTTAAATTAATTATATTAAATCCTGGATAGATAAAAGAAACCTGTACCAGCAACAACGTGTAATAATAATTACATATCAAGAAATTGTATGGTGGTTGAAACTTCGTTTCGAAGACTACAAGGAAGATAAACATGTCTGTGAAAGGGGAATGATTCTAATGGAAATCAGATCCCAAAAACTTCAAACATCTGTCGCATCTCGTATATATTGTATAGTACGTTCTCTCAGCACACGTAAATAAACAATTAGAAAAAACAATCAAATTGCAGCAGAACAGTTTCGAAGTGTAGACATTATTTTTATTTCATCTTCCTAAAAAACATTACATTATGAACTTTCAGAGGGTACTTATACATATGACCACATTTTTAAGGCTACGTACATCCTCATCAATCCCTTAACCCAAGAGGTTGTTGGGGCACCACATTTGACTTTACAACCAATTCTCTCCATCTGTCCCTGTTCTCTACTGCCCTTTGGGAATCTCCAAATCGCATGCCTATCCACTCCTTAATGTTGTCTTCCCATCTCTTTTTCTGTCGGCCTCTTCTTCTGCACCCTCGCACTGTGCCTTGCAAGATTGTTTTTGCCAGTCCAGATGATCTTGAGACATGACCGTACCACTTTAGTTTGCGCTCTTTTTTTACAGTGTTCAAGAGGTCTTCATAGGATCCGATGGCTCGTTGGATCATGTTCTGGACTTCTTCGTTGGTTACATGGTCAATGAATGAGATGCCCAAGATCTTGTGGTAGCATCTCATATCGAAGGTTTGAATCCTTCTTTGTAGCTCTGATGTGAGCGTCCATGTTTCACAAGCATACAGAAAGATGGATATGACAATGGAGCGCATCAGCCTTATTTTGGAACCAAAAGCAATGTTGGTATCTTTCTGTATTGGTTTCAACCTTGTTATTGTTGCTGTTGTACAGGCAATCCTGCAAAGTAGTTTTGGTTTGGAGCCCTTGTCAGTGATAATTGATCCCAAGTACTTGAAGCTTGTGCCTCTTTCCAGCTTCTGTCCACTGACCTTTATTTCTGCACTAATGCCATTGGTGTTGTTTGTCATCAGTGTGGGTCTTTTTGGCGAAAATCTCCATAAGAAATTAATGACAGCCCCATTCTTCGTGAAGAAGTAGAAATTGCAGTTAGGTCACTAAAGAAAGGAAAGTCAGACGGCATTGACAACATACCAGCAGAGCTCATTCAAGCAGGAGGAGAAGAGATAGTTAGAGTCCTAACAACAATCTGCAACAAGATATGACAGACTGGAAAATGGCCCACCACATGGACTCAATCCTTGGTCATCGTGCTCCCCAAGAAAGGAAACCTACAGTTGTGCCAAAACTACAGAACCATCAGTTTGATCTGTCACCCTAGCAATGTCATGCTGAAGACAATTCTCAACAGACTAAAGCCTCAAGCAGAGAAAATTATTGCTGAAGAGCAGGCCACACATAACAAATGTTCAATCTCAGACTCCTTTGCGAGAAATACCTATTTCCTTCCAACCATTCCAAGTCATCATGCATTTAATAAATTTCTGACGCAGTGATACTTTTGTTGTTGTTTTCTTTTCTAAAGGAAAGTTAAGGATTTCAGTATTAAACAAAAATCTGAAACACCTAAAGATAACAAACTCCTTTCTATTGAAAGAAAAGCGAACATATATGCCAAACATTACTCTTTGCTTATGTGGGTCTAATACGTTTTGAAAACAATGAGACTAAACTAAAATAAAATGCTTCATATATTCTACAATTGTAATTGTCTTGAGGTTTTATCCGAGATTAAGTTAATTGTTTATTTTACCTCTTGACAACCATAGGCATGCACTGTTGTTACTGTTTCAGGAATATTGGGTCGTAAAGTAACTGATACATTTGAGTCTACCTGCCATAGCAGCTGATTCACGGGTAAGGCAACATCCTAATATATAAATCCCTGAAATCATCTTGAGGTTTCAATGAGATTAAATCTAATGTTCCTTTTACGTCTGAAGAATCATATGCATTGACTGTTGTAGCTGTTTTAGAAGTATTGAAGCGTAACTAAATGATACATCTGGTTCTGTCGTGTTGAGTGTATCTGTCAGGATTCACGGATAAGGTAACAGCCTAATATCTCGTCTAAATCCCCGAATCACTGGAAAATGGGTCAGTTCATCCAGATTTACTGGGAAAAAAATTTGGTTTTGTAATAGTGCCTTTACAGGGTATTATTTTGCCTCTAAATTCCTAAATAATTCTTCTGTACTTTTAATATAGACTCCTTGCTGCTGTTAAATTTCGATGTTTATTGTACAATTTTCAATATCTCCCAGACTGTCTGAGATATCAAATAAATTAATTAATCGTTTGGTTTCCATTAATCCCTCATGTCAAACATTTTGTCTAAGTGTGGGCGTCTCCTATATGGCAACACCAGTCCAGCATTCACACTGTGGAAATAGTTCAACCGTTGTATAACCGGTATAATTATATCTGTTTCAACAGGCCCACAACCTCTCGCGTGAGCTAAGTATTTGGTTGGTATCTAATATCACTCTACTGGGACTTTTTTCAAAACATTAACACTTTACCTGACTTACACTGAAATTCGCAAAGCACTCGTGTCCTGTTTCGATTTTTTTCTAATAACCAAGAGAAATAATATTTACTGTTTGGATAAATGCAATGTTTTAATAAATAATCCCAAAACGATCATTTTTGAGTAGTACCCATCAGGTCCATTACTTTTTAAGCTAAACAATTACCAAAATAAAACCATAAACATAAAAGAAAAAGCAAATAAACCACCATCAGAAATATGCTAAAATATTTCTCCAATAGGACCTAAATATACCCAAGAGATTTTCAAGTAAATTGGAGTACTATTTCTTTAATCATTTAGTAACGACTAATTTCGTAATCAGGCATGTTTTCGTAATTGCGCTTACAAGAAATAAACTTATTCCTTACCAAAATTACGAAACAAACAAAGAATGAATTAGTTGGTTTAAACTATGTTACACAAAAAGATATCAATGATTTCGTGGGAGGAAGTAAAGAGCTGTAAATCCTAAATTAACTCCCATTTCTGAAATGTTTAATCTTGTAACTTGCAATCTGATCATCTTATAATCCTATGACTTGAAAAGGTTGATTAGCGAGTATTAAGATATTGATTGCAGACGAATCGTTTCACTTTTTTGTGTTTGATTGGATTTTTAGCTTAGCTTTAACAGTTTTTCCGGTTATATCGCCACGATGTCTGCAGTGTGTCAGTTTTCAATGATGTCTTGCACTGAGACATCATGCTACAGACATGTGGCTTCATGTTACACCCAGTCCTGAAACCAGGCCGACCAGTCCTAATACTGGCCTCTTAATGCTGAACGCCAATCGAGGCAGCTGCCAGTACCAGTTTTGGCCGGGATTCTAACCCGCGACATCCCGCATCCCAGGCAAACGCTCTAACCCGTTAGGTCACAGGAGCGGTCCATTTCACTTTTCATTTTCTGCTTTTGCGATGCAACTCATCGTAACATACACTGCTTGTACTATTTGTGATACTGAAGTATATGGATTTCGACACTTTTTTGGCATATTATGGAAAAATGTTTATTGGAAAGACGTTCTGAATTACAGAAAAATCAGACCCAGTAATACGTCGCCTTTCTCAATTTCAACAAATTA
>JAECUM010081648.1:0-16733 GCA_016617855.1 Megalonaias nervosa | reverse complement strand
AGCCAACTTTTGCCAAAAGATTTTATTATAAAAAAGTTAAAGGATAACTAAAAGTTTAAATTGCCGACAGTAACGAACATTTTAAATCGACACCTATTCAAGGTTTCTGCTGTTTCAATAAACAAAGGATCAGTAGAGACTGTTGTTGATTTAGAAGTGCACATGCTCTGACATATGGTATTACACTAGATAGACTAGAAGAAAGGAACAACTGACAAGTACTTGAGAATGAGTGTTCAACTTGCTTCTGTACGCCTTTAGAGGAAAGGAGAGACTGAGCGAAATGTCCTGTTAAAGGCGAAGAGGAAAACCGTACAGTGAGAAAGTTAAGTAGCTACACGAGGGAAATTTATTCATATATTAAATCGTGATATTTGACAGACTGAATATACTGACGACTGGTGTCTTGGCACTTATCCTAAGCTGAAGTACACTTTAGTAACACTACCTTCCATAATGACTTTAAAGTGGTGTAAAAATTTCAGACAAGGATGGTTTTATTCTCGTCTTAACGATAACTGAGATATCTATAGCATGCTGAGACATTTTTGTCTTTGGTACAAGATTTTAGAGTACTTTTAGAGCATTAAAACGCCACCTGCGATAAAATCATGGAATACCACACCATTTTTAATTTCACGTTCGATTAAGCAAAATAAATCTCGTTTAACAGTCCTGCGTATGATATACACAGCCCTGCACGAGCCAACTTTATCAGACTGGTTTAATATTACATGACTCAGGGTACTAAAGTGAATATATGGAAACAAAAGTATACTGAAACTTCATTAACTTTAATTTTCTGAATGCTCATGATCAGACCTATATATCTCAGTATAGACCCATCCTTGATGTAATAGTCTATTTAGAGAAAACCATGCCTACGACCGAATTTATTTTATCTACGTGTGATAAATTTCGCACTTAAGAATCGGGTACTAATTTCAGTAATGAGTATTCTAATGTCAAGTTTGTAAAATGACTGAAATTTCATCGATAAAACAGTGTCCTTATTTATTTTCAGTTACAAATAGGAAATCTCTCAAAAGAATAATTTTACGAAATATTTTACTTTTCATTGTCAAGCAATCATTTCCTACCAAACCTATGTATATACTACATTGTAAATTCACCCATTTCAAGACTGGTTCCCGTTCTTCAATGTAATTAGTATCGTGAGTCCTACAAAAGACATGGCGATATCACATGATTCAGGGCGGCTCTTATGACGAAGAAACCAGCACTCACCTGCTTATCAGCCGACCTGAGTTTTTCTTAATGCTTATCACCATGTTCGATTTAAAGTGTGATTTATTATACTGTCAGATCGGACCGAATGTTTATTTCTGTGGTCGTTAGATTAACTGCACGTTTGTTGTGTTGAGACATATTTTCATTCAACGTGGACACAGCCAATCTTTGAATGTTGCCAGAAATGCCATTGTGTCCGCCATTATAAAACGACTCGATTAATGCTATTAGTTTTTACTTTATCACATTTAAAAAGACTTAGTTCAATTTGTGAGAATAATTCTCAGTATTTTCTAAGTTCGTTGTGCGACTAACATGTGTCATGAAAGCCGTGGATTAAGTGATTGAAGGTAAGTAAAAAAAATTCTTTGTATAACACATTTTGGCGAAATGGAAGATTTTATGAGATATTTGCAGGAAATTATATTCATGCTCGTTAACTAAATGTTCTTTATGTAGGAGTTAAATATATCGTGTTTGAATTTAGTATACATCATAAAAATATAAAGTGTACGGAAATTAAATAATAACAGCGACACTGACCCAAGTAATCGACTAAACACCATTTCTTTAAAAGTTGGTGTTTACATCGTGATATTATTAGTGATGACAATGATGAATATGATGACGACGATGATTATGTTATTGTTATTATTATTATTATTATTATTATTATTATTAAAAGCCGATTTTTGAACTCACAAAAAACCATTACTTCTGATTTTATTGAAGCATCTTTTCTCTACCAAATTTACTTACGTGATCAAGTGATCAGATAGATAGAAAGTCATACAGACAGACAGACAATAATATTGTGGTAGATTACTATTCAGGGCTTGATATACAATAGTGTTCCGGCCAATTATTCAGAGCTTGATATCCAATTGTGTTGTGGCCAATTAATATTCAGGGCTTGATATACAACAGTGTTGTTGCATGTTCCGTTTATATTCTTTGTATGACATGAAATTGAAATTGTTCAGAGCAATAGATGGAATAAATACTAGACATATGCAAGTATATAGTTCAATTTCTTGAATTTGACTTTCTAACTTTTAATTACGATGGAGGAGGAGTAGGTCACTTTGCAGTCTTCCTCAGCAACACTATAAATGCCTGTTCGGAAGTTGATGTACGAATTCCATCAATATGTGGCATATTTAGTGTTATTGTATACCCTTTTATTTCCTCCATTAACTTTACATTGTCGGAGTCATATAGTATTTCTCCATATCACACTGCTTTATACTGAACGACACGTGTCTAAAAATAGTTATTGTTTTCAATTTTAAATAATCTCCTAGCGCGTCTATGATGAGGTTGGAATGTTATGTCATAATGAGCGTTGCTGTCGGTGACGCGCTCAGCTTATAAAGATTGTGCTGTATTTTTCCATACTACACGGCTTCATACTGCACGACACGTGGGTCTAAAAATAATGTCGTGTATTAGGAACTACTTTGTAAATAAACAATGTACGCTGGTGTAGCAGACGCGTTTGATTTTGGTTTATCAGATTTTTGTAGATAACTAAACAAATCTGTTTCGTCTATTTGAAAGTAGAGATGATAAAGTCACAAATGTGGACGAGTTCACTGAGACACAAATGAAACTTACAAAGAAGCAAACGAATGAACGTGATATTAGCAACGTCCACAACAATCGTGAGATACTCATTAATCGAAAATACCATTATGATCATGTAAACAGTTATTTAGGAGAAATATTTGTAACTTTTTGCAAATAGAATGATTCAGACAATGACCGGTGCTAGGGTATATAAAAACATATTTAGGCAAACGGTTATTGCATATTTATCAGAGACGTAGCATTTTACAAGTAAGTCAAATCACTAAATTCGAAAAAAAAAAAAATGGAACTGAAGGTTTTAGAAAGAAACTAAGAGCATCAGAGTCAGTAAGCCAAGACGACGAATAAATCTTATTTCCACTGACTTTCACACAGCAGCTAATTTGCAATTTTCCCCGTTTAACTATTTTGATACAATGTTAGGCTAGGGATAGAAGACATACTCTATATGATATAGGTCATACCTGGGGTCCCGCCAACAGCGAGTATGCAAGTGACAGGGCATAAACAGGTATCTTCTTTAGCTGATAATGAGAAAGGAAATAAATATACTAACATTTGTGCATTTGTGCATCGCGAATTTCCTCAAAAAGTACTTTCTTCCTTGCTCAAATCACATGTACATCGTACGGAGCTGACCCAATAAATCTAGTCCATCTCAAGCAGAAAAACAATTGAATTGGATCGACAGGAAAACAAAACCCATTCATTACAGACCAAATGGAAAAGTTGTTTCAATGCGCATTCATTTACAAATGAGCTCTAAATGTCAATTTAAAGTAGACCAAAACGAGAATTTTTAAAAACTAATGTCGAGTTTGTGTATTTATTTTGGAATACAACTTAAATTCAATTACTTTGTTTCTTGTAGTGTATTCTTTTAATTATTAAGCCAGGTAGAAAAACAAAATGAGTATATTATAAAGGGTCACTGGATTTGTATTGGAAAATATGAACTCGTTTTTTCGGAGGAATTCTGAAGTTCCAGAAAAAAAATCTCGTTCATATTTTCCCATACGAATGCAGTAACCTATATTTTCTCTTTTACTCCCTGCGTTGTATATGGAGACTAAATAGCTTCATTTTTGAATGAATCTTAGAGACAAAACTAAGTATGTAATAAATAATTTACTACATCTGAATGAGAAAATATGAGCAAGTTTATCTTAGCGATACTGCACTCTTAACGTCATGCATTATAGCTCAAAAACTCGTTCATATTTTCCCATACAAATGCAGTAACCTATAGACATTGCACTGCTTCGTATTGCGCGACACGTGTGTCTAAAAACAGTATCGCATGTTAAGAAATGTTTTTTTTTTTTTTGTTTTTTTATTGTAGACAAACAATGCTTGTTCATGTAGAGGCGCAAAGTTTGTGCTTTATTAGATTTGTCCGTGGATCAGCTAAGCAAGTTGTTCAAGCCATTTGAAAATAGAGATGAAAGAAACTTTCAGGCAACTAAGTGACAGAACGTCACATCCGCAATGTCCAACAATGACTTTATGCACAGGCCTTTGAAATTATATCACTCTAGTATATCAAACTGTGATCTACCCATGGGGCATTAATACGCATACATAAACATTGTTTCAACAGTAGGCTATCGCTTCTATGCTCTCTAAAACAGTGATGAATTTCCACTGATTAAATCATTAGCGACGTAAGATAAAAGCCAGAAAAATGTTAATAATCACCGTTTTCTAAATGAATTATACATGGTACATCCTCTCTGCTTTCCCTTTTATCTCTCTTTCTCTCTTTCTCTCGCATGCATAAGGGACAGAATAAGGGGAAATCTGTGGAGTGAGAGTGAAGAAGAATCTGGGACTGATGAAACCGTTGAATTTGAATTTACACTAGGTAATCTACATGAACCTGGTTCATAGTATCTGTTAGGTATACATGTTCCGTTGGATTTAAATACAGTGTTCACAATATCAACGATACAAAGTTGCAATAGCCTGTCGAGATTGTACGGTACCTTTCATGATCAGAAGACACAAACATACTGTCATCTATTTAATGCTAAGGTTCTAAAAACGGATTATTTAATATTAAAATGTCCAAAGCCCCCCCCCCCCTTCCTCTCTCACTGTGTTAGTTGGTAAGGTAGCAGACTAATTGACCAACAAACAAATATAGGGGTGGACAATTAAAAAAAACCCCATCAACCTATAATTGTTAATATAAGCTTATGCATGGATCGAAAACTTATTTCCGGAATTTAAACTTACGACATCAAGTAATATTTTTTTTCTTAAGGCTCCTGAAAAGAAGATACTTTTTCAAATACTTCTACGAAAAAATAGGTTTCCTTATAATAATAATAATAATAATAATAATAATAATAATAATAATAATAATAATAATAACATCAAGTAAACATTTAACTCTGAACAAATTAATCTATAGACAGGCATGCAGTGAATCTCTCCCACCTGTAACCTTGATGGTTCGTAATTCTATAATAGAAACCAAAAACGAGATGAGACCCAACATTCAAACCACTCTTCTTATTCAGTCTGGTCTACGATCATGATTGAAGTTGACCTATTAAAATTCCAACAGAAATATACGTTTACAGAGAGACATACCTGGTGAGATTTCACGCCAGTGCAATCAATAAATTCCCTATATTATGACTAAACGTTAACAGTGGGTCCGGCTGTGTGTTATATCGAGTATTTAGGTCAAGACAGTGGTATTACGGCATAACAATGTTAAAAGGTTATTTAGTGCAGAGGCAGTTCGACTAAAGTGCTTAAGTCAATACCATAGTAGCTGATCTGACTGTGGGGTTCGTATCTGCACCCTTTTGGTCGCGAGTCAGGTATGCTAACCAATGAGCCACTGTGGCTCCTCGGCATTATGAGAAAGAATTTTAGGATAATGTTATCAGTAGTATACATTACACAACTTGTCATTTAAAAAAATTAAAAAAGAAAATGCAAACTGCTGATTTTAAGGCAGAACTAAGCTTTAGTAAAGATTTTTTTTTGCCTATAGCCTCAAATATATTTAGCCTTGGGTAGAGTAGGGACGTGTATTTTATTGCCATACAATTATATCAACATGACCCGCCGTTGAATTTTCCTGTTTATGCATGTTATCTCGGTTAATTATCTTGCACAGAAAGAGTCGGACTGGCGGCCTAAACCACCCCTCTCCCCGTCATATCGCTGGCAATATCAGGCCTTGACAACTCAGGGATATCTCCAGATATCCCGGTATTCTGCTGGACCAGTCCGACTCCCTGGTCACAGATGGCCCTTTATCTTGAATATGCATATAATCCATATTGACGTTGTTGTTATTATTGCTATTATTGGTAGTATTAAAATTGTTCAGTATGCAACATGTAAAGACTTGTTCCAGGGAATGTAAACATATTTTCCTCTTATATGATACTTATAATTATTCATCTGTTTGCAATCATCCAGAGAATCTAAATGATCCATAAATGCCATGCTATTATTTGCTCATTTTTTCTCTGTTAACTTTACATTGTCAGAATCGTGCAATATTTTACGATATTGCACTCGAGCGCAACTTCATACTGAACTCACATGTGCCCAATAGTGTATTAGGAACTACTTTGTAAACAAATCATGTACACTCTCGTAGTAGACGCTTTACGTTTTGGTTGATTAAATTTGTTTCTGAATGAACTAAAGCATATGTTTCGTGGACAGCCACATACCAGCTGCTTTGGCACATTCGAGTTAAGCTTTATGATACAATGTTTCGAATTTAGGTTAGTTATAGACGCCAGACAGGGTCCTTACAAATAACATGCAAGTGTCAAGGCATAAACTGTCTTCTTTAGCTGGCAATAAGAATGGCAAAAAATATACTTGCAGTTTTACATCCTGAATTTCCTCAAAATGTACTTTCTTAGTTCTGCAAATCCGAATTACATCAGCCATGTCATGGGTTCTCAAGCTTGATTACACATTTCGAAATTGTACTGTAATTTCGACTATATTCCAAGTGCAATTACATCCTCCTTACTGCACTCAAAATAAAATAAACATTATATTCCACAACGTCTTTTTGATAATTGCAATTGAAAGACTTCATATTTTTCCCACATTATGATTTCAAACATTCAATGACAGAACAGAAACACACTTGCAGATGTCAACACGCTTCTCCCTCGCTGCTTCAATCCGGTGCATTTCATGTAGAATTGGCACAGATAAATCCAGTCCATAATCACGAAATTTCGTAGAATCGACAAAAATACCAAAATCTATTCATTCTAGATCAAATAGAAAAGTTGTTGCAATGCGCATTCATTCACAATATGACTATAAATTTCAATTTTAAGTAGACCAAAACGCCATTTTCTTTCGAAAGTTATGTCAAATTTATCTGGGCGGTGTTATGTGCGCATTAATAATGTTGTTGTGTAATGATGAATTTGCGCTTGTGTGTTTAGTTTGGAATAGGGCATACATTCAGTTACTTTGTTTCTTGTAGTGTATTTTTGTTTATCTAATTAAGCCTTAGGTAGAATAAGAAAATGAGTACATAATGAAAAGGTTACTGCATTTGTATGGGAAAATATGAACTCGTTTTGTCGGAGGATATACAGCACTCCCAAGGTCGTGCAGCATTTCCATCCGAAAAACTCGTTCATATTTTCCCATACCAATGCAGTAACCTATAACTCTCTAGTGTTATTCAACAACTGCACTAGATTTTCCCGAGGATTTTTTTTCATTATTCCAGTAAAAACTCATGCAATCACATCTTACCTAAGCACACTTAAATAGAAATATGTCTCCTTTTACGTGGAAAACCTACAAACCAGGAACACTTTTGTACCATGGTGCATGGTTTTTAAATGGGTCATATTTATAACGTATGTTGTAGCTTTACTGTACCATTTCAAAGATACAACACACGACGCAAATGCCCCAATCGATACGATGCGGGGCTCAACAGTGGATATAACTACGTTAAATTTTATCTGAAAGTTATGAAAATTTAATAGCACAAGGTAATTTTAATGTAAGGTCTCAGTAGTATAGGATATCACTTCGGTGTTAATGTGAAAGAAAATTAAATCGCCATTTTTTTTTCTTTTGTAGCATTATGGGAATTTAATATTAGGTTGCAATGCTTGTGGTTGGTAGCGATAAGGAGAAATTTAATGTCAAAAAATGCTCATTGGTTTACCTTAGTATGACACTGGCTACTAAGGGAAATTTAACATGGTGGGGCTACCTGGTCTTTAACGGGAAAGTGGATGTTAAGATGAGAAATCCTATGTTAAATTAGATTTGTGTCGTTATATTGTGGTTTTATAGGATCAAGATATGAGATTTATGTTAAAATTTCTTTCAATAGGTTTAATATGGACGTTTATAACATTAAATAGCCCGTTATAGGCTAGAGAACCCCACCATGCTAAATTTCTGTTAGAGACCATAGCGTCCCACTATCCCTTCCCCCATTTAGAACATTATAGCCTCAGTGTTTAGAGGCTTAAGAAACTCATGATGTTAAGCCTATTGTCATTTTTAAAATTACATTTCTCATCTTCTTCCTAGACTGGTTGTCATGATAAATCTATGGCTATTGTTAACATAGGATTTCCAATAGCCGCTCTAGACCCACACAAGTCGGCCTAATGTCAATTTCCGATTGTCCCTAATATTGCCCATCATCTTAAACTTATGAACAAATTGTTTAACATATAGTTTCGATTTCGCATGTTGACTCCGTAAAGTGTAAACCCACAACATGGCGGCAACAAGTTCGTTTAACATTGGATTTCCCATCTTGAATTCCCGTTAGGGACCAAAGAGCTCCACCATGTTAAATTTCCGTAAGAGGACATTGCGCCATTCCCATGTTAAATTCCCGTTATGCCCCGTTGTGTCCTACTGATGTTAAACCTATGGAAATTTTTAACATTACATTTCTCCAAATTCGTGGAGACAAGACGAGACGAGACGGAATTACATTGATAGCATACACAACACTAAATATGTTCCCTCCCCCTCCCCCACCATAAATAAGAGAAGTTTTGTATTAATAACTATTGATTATTTAATTGGTTTTGTCCTATCTTTCAAAAATAGCACTATCTCGTCTCCAATAGTACGAATTATGTACTATCTTTGAACGGGCGCAGCTTGCTGTTGTGTTTGTACTCACGTGCAACGAGTCATAGAATATTTTATTATAATACCTATTTAATTTTACAATATTGATCTGGCGCTTGATACAGATGTTCAATTAAACAGCATTACCGTATCATAAGCCCAGATTGGAACTACTTGTCGATGCCTTCGCAAACGTCTGTGCGACGACATTTTAAGACACAATGAATGGAACTTTTATAAATCCGAATTCGGTTAGAATTTCATTGATATTGTAAAGCTAGATAAGGGGATACGTAGTAAATACATATATTTTGTTTGAAATCGACAAAGTAAACTCGTTTGATATGGTTGATGAATGTATCTTCGTCCAACGGCTCCTACGTATCTCAAAGTCATATCAAACTCGTTCTTTCCACCGAATTCGAACAAAACACGTATGAAGTTTGTGTATGTCAAGCACTGTGCGACGAGCTGACATATCGTGACGTATAACGTGAATGATGCGTGACTCGTTTGTGCAAACAGCGTTTCCGGACTCGTGACAGCGAGAGCAAAACGTTATACAGAATACGCCAGTGAGTATCGACAATATTTTATGTAAGGCGTAATAGTGTATGATTGTGTTGTTGGTTAATTCTTATATCCCGAAAGAAACATGACTCATGAGAATTCATTCCTTTGTATAATGTGGAGAATAACGGAAGATGCAAGTGGGGGTTATAGTCACTTACGGTGTCACTCTTCTTAAGTTGTTCAACCAGACCTCCCGCGTGGCTCCGTGAGCTTTCCGTCAAATCGCGTATGGTAACAGGAACAGAGTTTTCGTCGTAACGTGACCAATATTTGGATTGACAGACACCTTCGGATAACAAAATACATCATTGTAATGATGAATGATGTCATGTTTCGCGTAAACGCCAACAACTTCATTGGCTGACCGAAACACGTCTGGTGCATTTTCATTTGATTACAAATTGATGCTCAGTATAGTTTAAAGCTTTTAATAAGATTTTGGCTTAAATGATTGCTGAAGGTATGTCTAGATAAAGTTTAAGATAGCGAGCAATGTTGTAGTTTCGCGTCTTCAAAATTAGTAACGGAGTTGAAAACATTTGACTAGATGCTAGTATTGTGGAGCCAAGCGAGAATCTGGATGAACAAGAGTCAGAGGCCTTCATTACTTAGTTATCTCCTGATTAGATGAGGCATCACGAAATGTCTATCTATATATCATTTGGATTAACTCTACTCTTATCCCAGTGTAATTTTTTTAAATGAATGCGCCTGATCTTTGTTGTCGACAATAACTTTTCTTTTCTGATTTGACTTTCTGTCATTTTTCTTTCGAACTGAGCTCAGTTTGAATTTTGTCACATAATAATATTTACCGAGAATTCTAGTCATAATCAAGAAAAAGTCAAATTATTTTGAAAACAGAATATGCCAGTATCTTTTCGTGGTTATATCAATAATTGTTTCATTGATGTGAGAAGGCCAAACTAAAGATCTCAAAGAAATAAGAAAATATATCAAAATAACAAAATTAAGCATATTTACATTTTTAAAATATATTTCATATCATGTTTTATTGAAGTTTTCATAATAGTTGTGTGATATTATGTTCACAAACATTCATATCTTTCCTTCTTTGTCAAATTATATTATTATTAATAAATTATCAATATGCATATCTTTTGAGAAACGGGTGGTTAAACATTTATTTTATGATACAACCATTCAATCGTTCATTCATTAAATATATGTATCATTTATTACTATTGTTATTATTATTATTGCCCTACAAATGCAGTCTCTTTCAACTGTGGACAACGGTGAAAACTTGATACAACTTGGAAATTCTCCATACAAATACAAAATAAATGATTTTGAAAATTAAGCTTTTCCCTCTGTGAAAAAAAGTCCTTCCAATACACATTGTTCAACACTTCGTTTGACGGCTTTCGTATAAATTGATGAAACATTTGGTAATTAGAATTTGAATTTTAGAATGACCGATTAACATCAATAAAAATAATTTAATTGTTTATTTCAGTTGGTCAAATATCACCATGGCAACCTTTGCATAAAATAATCGCCAAATGCCAAATACTCATTTCTACAATTATCTGCATCTACAAGTATGTTTTGAAACACATTCCATTATTTCCTCGTTTTTAAAGTTTATATTAAATATACATAGTTATTTTTCTGCATTCTTCCAATGCTATTTTTAGGTCTAAACTTCTAAAAGTGCGTAGGGCTGCAAAGGGTTTTTCATTTGCAACCTGACATCTTTTGCCATATCAAATTTGGTTGCACTTTGTTCTCCAATGTTGTATTTGTTTTGTTGAAACTTTCATTCCGCTTGTTCCCATTTGGCATGAGACAGTCAGCAATTTACTCAAAATGTCTTTAGAAATAAGAAACAACCAACCAGGTGTGTGCGGCATCAGGGTTGACATTAACGAAGACTGTTTAAGTATTATATATGTATTTGTTATTTACTTTTTGAAAATACTATGCAGAAATATGTAAAAGGTTTTGTTTTAAATTTTGCTTTGAATTGTCAGCATAATTCATATCCGAACGAAATATACAAACATCAGTTGTGTATCCTTTGTGTGAACGAATTTAATATATGCCTGACTGGAATGGACTAAACTATCATTCAGTTCAAGTGGAAGTGACGTGTACACATATTCGAGTCTCTGTTCTACGTGAAAATCAACAATCTCAGAAGAAGCAAAAGCCTACTCTATTCACAGATAATCTAACCTAATGTACTAGCTAATGTATCTTAAATGCAAGTAACATTTCCCAGTCAACTTCCATATCTACCATGAATAATTCGTAGACTGGTATTTATACAAAAGTTAAAAGTTTAACCCCATGATTATTCGTATCCCTTGAATCTAAAGTGCATATGGAAAGCAGACTAGAATGTTCATAGAACTCATGGTATTTCCTGATATCATGTGCTCCATTAAGTACATTGTACTATGAAAAAGCTCCGGTATATGCATTAGGATGAGAACAAATAAATATTCGATGATTTTAATAGATACAGTAAAAAAGTCACGTCAATATTCGATGATTTTGATACATACAGTAAGAAAGACACGTCAATATTCGATGATTTTGATACATACAGTAAGAAAGACACGTCAATATTCGATGATTTTGATAGATACAGGAAGAAAGACACATCAGTATTCGATGATTATGATAGATACAGTAAGAAAGACACATCAATATTCGATGATTTTGATAGATACAGTAAGAAAGACACGTCAATGTGCGATGATTTTGATAGATACGGTAAGAAAGACACGTCAGTGTTCGATGATTTTAATAGATACAGTAAGAAAGACACCTCAATATTCGATGATTATAATAGATACAGTAAGAAAGACACGTCAATATTCGATGATTTTAATACATAGTTAAAAAACAGACACATCAAGATCAATTACAGCATATCCTCATTGGCATGTACCGAGGTGTCATTTGGAGACATATATACGGCACCAAATGATAGATTAATTGACAAACCAATATTATTATATGCTCATTTTTGTCTACGCTAACCTTACATTGTCAGAATTTAGCAGTATTTTACGATACCGAACACCTTTATATTGCACGCACGTGTACAAGACGTGTGCCTAAAGATAGTATAGTATATTCGGAACTACTTTGTAAACGAACCATGTGCACACATGTAGTAGATACTTTAGGTTTTGGTTGATTAGATTTGTTTGTGAATGAAGTAAGGCAGCTGTTACATCCATTTGAAAGTATAGATGATAAAGTTAACGATGTGTACGAGTTCACTGAGTCAGAAACGAAACTTTCAAAAAAAAGCAAACGAAAGAACGTGATATCCAAAATGTCAACAACAAACGTGAGAGAAAATACCGATATGATCATTGAAACAGTTATTTAGGAATATATTCATATCTTTTCGCAAATAGAATGGTTAAGACTAAGTGCTCTCTAGGGTCTAAAAACATATAGCATAGAAAAGCATACTGAGACCAAGGACTATCGCATATCTATCAGGGACGTACCATTTTACAAGTCTTTCAAAATACTAGATTCGAGAAAAAAAATGCAACTGAAGGTTTTGTTTGGAAACTAAGAGCCCCAGAGCCAATAATCCAAGATGACGAATAAGTATTATTTCCTTTGGGTATATAGAGTGTCACACAAAAACTGCTTTTCAATTTTCCTCGTGTAACTATTTTGATACAATGTTAGGCTAGCGATAAAAGACACACTGTATGATAGAGGTCATAGCTGGGGTCTCTCTAACAGCGAGATGCAAGTGACAGGGCATAAGCTTGTTTTCCTTAGCTGGTAATAAGAATGGTAATAAATATACTTACATTTACGCATCCTGAATTTCCTCAAATTGTACTTGCTTAGTTAGTTCTTCAAATCTGACCGACATGTCCTGCAAAACCTGATACACACTGGAGGTGAACTGGAATTTCGAGTAGCCTACATTTGCAGCTGAAATCCATTCACCTTATTGAACTGAATTGACCCAATAATCCAGCCCCTCATAATCAAAAAAACATAATTGGGTTGATCAACACAGAGACAAAATCCACGCGCCTTCATTCACAGAGTTCAATTTTAAGTAGACCAAAACGACAATTCTTTTTTAAACTGATGTAGAGCGCGCGATTAAGTTAAAAGATCGCTGGGCGGAGCTAAATGTACATGAATATTGTTATTGTGTACTGATGAATCTACGGTTGTGAATTTATTTTGGAATAAAGCATAAATTCAGCTACATTGTTTCTTGTAATGTCTTTTTTATTAAGCCTTATGTAGTTAAACAAAATGAGCATATAGTAGAAAGGTTACTGCATTTGAATTAGAAAATATGAACTCGTTTTTTTTCCTAAAAATTACTGCACTCAGCAAGGTCGGACAGTATTTTCAGAAAAACTCTTTCATATTTTCCCACGCAAATGCAGTAACCTATAATTCCTTGAAGACATTTTAGCAATTTTATATCATTAGAGGCTGAGGGCATGACATCGTGTACATTCAAGCCTTTCAACCTACTCTCTAAGAAAGATAACGGTACCCCGTCATTAGCAAAGATAACGGTACCCCCAGTCATTAACAAAGATAATTACCCCCCAGAACTCATTTTAGGATTAATAGACAGATTTTGTACGAATATTGGCACTAGACCAGTATCCATTCAGCTGGAACGGATAAATTGCATTTCCCCAAGTTTCTCCCCAGGCAAATAATGTCATCAGTAAAGAGGAAGCTCAAAACGTCTCCTGATGTTGGTCGTCTATGGTTTTAAGTTCGCATACAAATCCTGATAAGAGAGGCACATCCATTGTCACTTTAAATGACATTCTTATCAGTGGGAATTTTCTTGGGGCCACAAATGTAATCAAGGCCATTGTCGTTATTAATGTCGACACTACTACTACTACAAGATTGAATTTTTAAATTTTTTTAAATCTAACGTTCTGTTAAGACATATTCGACTTGTGTGGTCTTGAAATTCAAAACAAGAGGAAAAGAAAAAAATAAAGGCATGCACGTTGTTTTATATTTGAAAACATTGTATATATTTCTCACAGAATTTTATACGTATATTACCATAGAAGATGTTACTGTCGCAAAATATTTTCCTTGGCAAGAAAACACTACTAAAACAGATGCATATTGTTACGCAAGACAAAAGGTTTGATATCCGAGTTTCTGATTTCTGTATCTGTCGGATTCAGAGGAAATAATTTACTTCTATCCCCCACTATTTTACATGTGTTTATTATCAAAATAGATTGCTATCCTAGCCTCTCGCTCTCATGTATATATGTATTTTCCATAAGCGTCAAAATGATTATCAGTCTTGACACTGTTCGGCACTGCATACTAAATTCGGGTATTTAATGACTTGTACGGCCTGTTCGTAAAAAGTACCAACCAATCACATCATCCTGACACCAGGCCAACCAGTCCTAACACTAACCTCTTTCTGCTGAGCTTCAAGCGAGGCAGCTGTTAGTACCATTTTTATAAGTCTTTGGTATGGCTCGGCCGGGGTTCGAACCCGCGATCTCCCGCATCAGAGACGGACGATCGAACAACTTAGGCCACCGAAGCGGTCCCGTTTTAACATGAAAGTATTATGTTATCTTAAGATTTGGATTGTGCCCTTTGCCGTAGAGTGTTTGGGTCTAGTTTCTCTACCATTAATTAGGCTGGTCCCCTTTTTCATTTTCATTCTAAGATCGAAAGAGAGAGATAGAAAAATGTCATTCTGACCTTCTTTTGTGGAAGTGTCACTCCTTGCGATGAAGGTGTTTGTTTACATCGCTGGGGTGCGAAAAGGAATTGGGTTCGAACTGCAAAAGGAAGTCCTAGTTATGAAGCCACAATGGCGTAGCAACTGAATCGAGCTCTTTGCGCTGCGTATTGGAATCCAGTTTTGAAAGGCATGGAACGCGCATTTCTTTTCCATAAAGGACAAAGTTTATTTCATACGTCTTCCATTCCCAACACTGGTTTGTCCGTTAAATAAGTATCACGCCACCTGACTTCAGAACCCCGACCTCCTAACATTATAATGTTTTCAGCCATGTATGATGTGAATGTTGCTGCTGATATATGCAATTTTCCTGAACTCAAATGTTGCTTGCCTAGCATGACATATAGGAAGAATCACTTATATACGTCTATAATGTGAAACACTGTAGTATTCAAGTACTACAATTCTGATTTTATTGAGAATAATACAATGTAAGTTATACAATAAAGATTGCATTACATAAAATTCTTTGAAACTTAAATTGTAACAATGTCATTTTTATTGCAGATGTGGATGGTACAGGTAATGTCAATGAATGGTTTCATTCTTGTAAGAAATGTAACGTGTAAAGTGAGTCTGAGCTGTTGATATTGGAGTAAAGGAGGGATATTTGCCGATGTTATAACCAAAGTGATTTTCGGTAGACTTTTTCTAGATCATTACTGCACGATTCAGAAGCGAAGCCACCTCCGCGGCTGAGGGGTGGCGGTAAGTGGTGACGGGATGGCAGAGACAGTGGAGACACAGAATTCCCATCAAACAATCCTTTTCATTGGGAGGTGGACCCATATTTAAGTTTTTCTGGGGAGGGGGCAGATCTTTTGTTCCGCTACGAGCACGACTAAATTATTTCTCTAAAATTATAACGTATTTCCTCAATTATTGTGAGCTAAACTAATAATGTATTTCCTTGGTGATTGTGTGCTTTACTTTCGTAAAGTTCAGACTATCCCACAATACATTTCTGAGCGTATATTTGTGAAATTAGTGTAAATGAAGCTACAAATCTCTGCAAGCAATGTAGGTGTTCGGTTCCGTCTACATAGATAACGACACGCCACCCTGATAGTCTTTAATAAACAAGGGTATCTAAAAGTTTCTGAATATTTTGTTTTAACATTTGTTTAGTCTGTTGAAAACTTTAGTACTGGTCGATAGACAAGATAACGTAACGATCTATTTAATGATCTGCAACTGCACCGGACATATACAGATATATGCATTTGGCGTAACATATGTAAAAATGACATCCTTCTTCTTTGTTGTTTTGTTCTTTACATTTAGATCATAGCAACTAAAATGCACAAAATAGGCAATGAAAGAGGTTTATTCACGTTTCTGGTTGTCCATGTCGCATCGGTGCTTCTCAAAAGAAATGTCAGATTGTGCGGCGTTAACGACAATTATCTGTGCATGGAACACT
>JAECUM010081647.1:0-11174 GCA_016617855.1 Megalonaias nervosa | reverse complement strand
TTTTCTATTTTCTATTTTAATACCAATATAGAGAAATAATAGAGAATCAGGATGACATGTCTTCCAGTTACATATATAAATCACCATCTCGTACATACATAAATACATATTTATTATTGTTATTATTATTATTGTTGTTGTTGTTGTTGTTGTTGTTGTGGCACAATCCAATGGATTGAATACCGGAAGCAATTCAGTTTAGAAGGTATATAGGTCCAATTGTAAAACCAACATTATCCACTCTTTGTCCTAATCGCGGACAACGTTATATCATTACAATGTTGATGGCGTTATCTTTAGAGAAAGCATTCAGTCGGATAGGCCAGATGGGCTTCCTCTTCTTGCGAAGGGAACACGGCTCCCATTTCCTTTGAATCATATAACCAATAATGTTCTTAAAATTATAGTCAGTACCCACCCAACAAGAACAACAACTACCGTTAATATTCTAAGTGTGCCAATAATGGGCCAATACTTTTGTTTCGTTTGAAATATGCGAAACAATGACGTTAAAAATAAAAATAACAAATCATGAGATGAAGGCTATTTTGGTATATTTGGACTATCATTAAAAGTACTAAAGTGCAAGTAGATACAGCAATGAGGTTTGCTATTAGTATGCAGGCAGATAAACTCCTTTAGGCTTCGGCTCCTCTTCAGACTAGCCAGATAATTTTAATTCATACATAGTATGAATGACGCATTAATTACATCAAGGCACAGCAAGATAAGTTTTCAGTAAATATGTCAGTATGGACTCTTGTCTCAACAATTAGTAATAATGTAAATTGATTTTAGATTGTAATTTAGTTGCATATATAGACTGTATGTTATTAAGGCAATCATCTGAACTGTTTTCAAGACTGTAACATTACTTCAGGCTCTAAAAATATTACTACAGACAATCATCTGAACTATTTGCAAGACTGTAACATTACTTCAGACTCTAACAAAGTTGTAGACAATATACTTTAGCACCGCAAGTTATTCTTTCTCTTTGCTGTTACATAACATGCTGTAGAGGTGAAACATTATCACTCGTTTTAAAATATAAATAAATACTTCATTTGTGGTTTTGAAAATAAGTTAACATGACTGAGTTAAGATAATGTGTACATAAGACTATTGCCTTATTTGTAGTAACATCAGCCATTTTTGATAGCAGATTCATATTAAATGTAATGTCCTTAAAGCTCATCCTGTCAGGATGCGTTCTGTAAAATTTGAACACATTCGCTTCAGAGGTTGCCATAGCTGATTTCGTTGCACAACTTTGACAACTCTTACTGTCAAAGTGGTTTCTGTAAAATGTGATTGAATTTAACTGACAGTTTCTGGAGAAACATTTTTTTATTAATTTCCTTCAGATATTTGTTTATTTTTATGGCAGCCATATTTTTTTTAGCGTATCGGCTTGATTTGTACAAATGGTAAAGCATTACTTCCAGAAGTGTTGTCGAGTTGGTCCAAATCCTGCTGAGTGATTCTTGAGAAGTTGATGAAACTTTCTTATAATTTTGAAACCGTTACTAATACTGGAAGAAAAGATCTTGAACCAGGAATCGGCGTATTTGGTAAAATTTTTAAAGCGCGGGATATCGGCTGTCAGATTTGGTCATTTTTTGTTGAACACCATTATAACACATTGGAAAGACCTTCAGTCAGTTTGGACCAATTCTGTCTGGCTGTTTTTGAGAAGAGAATGTCCAAAATGCTTGTATAGTGTTAACAAGTCCATCATTTGCACCAATATGAAAGGCCACCATTTCGGGATATTTCAAGATTCATATTTCCTCAAATTTGGTTCAACCAATCTGAAAGGCCACCACGCCAGTAAACGTTTAGACAAATTTCCTCAAATTATGTTAAAGCAATCTGATAGACCACAATGCCAGGATACATTTAGACAAATTTCGTCAAATTCTTATGAGCTGTGTTAGAGAAGTTGTTGGACGGCTAACCTCGTAGGAGTAATTGCAGTCATACTGGATGACAGACTGGTATCAGTTTGAAACATCGGACTTGTCATGCAGGATGAAGATTGGTATAAATTGAAAACATCCGACTACTCGTACTGAATGACAGATTGGTATCAATTTTAAACATCGGACTAGTCATACTGGATGACAGATTGGTATAAATTTAAAACATCCGTGTAGTCATACTTAATGAGAGATTGGTATAAATTTAAAACATCCGTGTAGTCATACCAGATGACAGATTGGTATATGATAAAACTTACGTTTAGTCATAATGGATGGCAGATTTGTATAAATTTAAAATATCCGTGTAGTCATACTGGATGACAGATTGCTATAAATTTTAAACATTCGTGTTGTCATACTGGATGTCAGACTGGTATAAATTTAAAACATCTGCGTAGTCATACTTAATGAGATATTTGTATAAATTTAAAACATCCGTGTAGTCATAATGGATGAGAAATTGGTACAAATTTAAAACATCCGTGTAGTCACACCATATGACAAATTGGTATAAATATAAAACATAACTGCAGTCATTTTGGATGACAGACTGGTATACATTTAAACCATCTTGTTATCATACTGGATGACAGGTCGGTATAACTTTAAAACATCCGTGTTGTCATACTTAATGACAGATTTGGAACAAATGTAAAATATCCATGTGGTCATACTTCATGACAATTGGCATACATTTAAAACATGCCAAAGGACTTGATACGAGAATGTATCTTGCAAAATTATATGTAAATTGTTCAAGCGGCTTTTGTGAAGTTATAAAGAGCAACTTGCGTATGGACTACATATGATAAAATGAACTCACAGAAGGTCTCTCTCTCTCTCTCTCTCTCTCTCTCTCTCTCTCTCTCTCTCTCTCTCTCTCTGGTTGTTGTTGCGACATATGAATCAACTGCACGCCAGTGCATGCTTACAGAAACGAAGTATTTCACTGGTGTTAGTGTTTGAAAAATGGAACGAAGTGAAAGAGAAGGAATGGGAAAGAGATGTCACCAAGGTTCATTTTATTTGGAGCATCAGAAATTCATGGTTAGAATGACACATTTATGTACCATTCAGTGCCAGAAAACGCTACCTCAGTTTTTACACAGATGGTTTCTTAAATAATAATAATATTGGAGTAAATTCATGCACATTGCAAATGATATTCTATTAAACACAAAAGTGCACATCTATATCTCGACAATATTTATATGTCAACACTACAATACAACATCTGTATCTCACCACTGCCACAGCACTCCTATATCTCACCACTGCCAGAGCATTCCTATATCTCACCACTGCCACATCATTCCTATATCTCACCACTGCCACATCATTCCTACATCTCACCACTGCCACAGCACTCCTTTATCTCACCACTGCCACAGAACACATACATGTCACCACTGCCGGCATTAATTTAAGAAGAAAAAAAAAAAGGCGGAGATCATCCAGTGTGATATTTTTTTAAGACATTAAGCAAGCACCAGAGAAATTATTCCACAACCAAGAAGGACTGCTTGGCTTTAATACTGCCTTTGCAACACTTTGAAGTTTATATTAGTTCAGCTCCCTCTCCCATTATTGTATTTAGTGATCACAACCGCCTTACTTTCATTAGCAAGAGTTTGATGTTACAAGAATACAATATGGACATCAGGCACATTATTGGAAACGACAATGTAATAGCAGTCTCATTTTCACGTGTATATAAATGTTATATTGTGTCATGTATACTTTGTGTCATTCATACGAGAGTCACGTCAACTTTTATCACGTTTACATTTGATTTATTTTTTAAATATAAACTCCATTGCATAAACCTTTACATTTCTGTATGAGGAGAAGTGTTATACATATCTTATTTGTTTTGTTTGTTAGGTTTATTTTATAATCTGCTATGGATAATGGTATTTGGGAACACATTTTAAAGAAGCACCGACCCGAGGGACACTAGGAATATTAGGCCAGCCACGGTAAGAACGAGTTCTTAAACAAGATGTTGTATACCCCCAACACACCCACAAATGTCTCACTATGTCGACAGATACACCGAAGGTCATGCGAACAGAAGAAACTGTTGTTCTTTTTTTTTTCGGGGTGGGGTGGGTTAACTCCATTTCTAGGTGCAAGATAGGCTATGTATGGCAGCCATTATAACTTGGTTGAGGTGTAACCAGGGGAAACCCGGTGAGCACCACCGACCCGCGGGAAGCTACTGGCAGCTTTTTCACATATCCACATCGGCCTAGCCAGAGACTCGAACCCACGTAGGCAGAGGTGAGATGGCAGTTGTAGGTAAAGAGGAGCGCTTCAGACCATTTGCCCCCCCCCCCTCCCCCGCGTCCCCGCTGGGGTAAATGATGCAAACAATTACACAAAAGAGAACAACAAACCAAAACAAAACAATAAAGTCAAATTAAACATAATGACTCCAGTCGTACTGGACCTAATGATCCTAAGATTCGCTTTGTCCATGAAACAGACCGAACGTCAAGCGGACAGGAACGCTTCGTCTAAGAGACAGACCGACCGTCAAGCGGTCAGGGGCGCTCTGTCAAAAGCAGACCGAACGTAAGCAGACAGGGACGCTTTGTCAAAGAGGCAGACCTAATTTCAAGCGGACAGGAACAAATAGACACACAGACAGAACCATCAGAAAATATATGACTATAACTCATATAATCAACGAAAGGGTGGAAGGGACAGGTAATACTAGTCCCGCCACGGCGACAACTGGTACTAAATATCAGCCACTACCAACAAGCTCCAACACAGAGATCGCTATGTCGAAGAGATAGACAGAAGGTCAAGCGAACATTGGAAAGGGTAAAATAATAATAATAACAATAAACATGATGATAATAATAATAATAATAATAATAATAATAATAATAATAATAATAATAAATTAATAAGTTTAAAGGATAATTAAAGATAAATACAAACTGAGAGATAGCACGATAAAAAATACAACAAGCAGAATCACATATAATGATCCCATCTTTAGGTAACACTAAGAATAGGAAATAGGGAAAGGAACAAGTAATTAACAAATCAAAATAGTCATTTCACGTTAAATAACCAAAATGAACATTCAAATAAAGGCACGGTGGACAAAGAGCAAAAATAAAGAAGATCAGGAAATAAAAAGCAAAAGCAAGAGACAACCATGACAGAATAACGAAGATGCTAATTAATAAGGAGAAGAAAATAAACCACCAGGAAAGAAGAATAGAGAAGACAGCAAATAAAAAACATAACTTCGTTTTGGAAGACGACATCAAAAAAGTGGAAACGACCAATATTCCATCTGCGGATTAAACAGAAAAGAAATTGCCACCCCAAATCAATCAAATCAATGCCCAAACCCCAAAATAGCACACATGGCATAAGACCCAGGAAAAGGACATGCACATCTATAGCACACATACAATATCGCAGACACATGCAAAACATAGCACTTCACACATCCCAGCCCCCCCCCCCCAAAAAAAACCTCAGAAAAATTATAACAAACACAACACAATTGTCACATACAGCTGTCATTCTGACTCAAGAAAGCCCTCTTTAAGGTGAAAACATTGTGGCCCTGAGAAACAAGTCGGACTCGCATGCTGCTGGTGATATCACCTAACGGCGACGCGAAAACCAAATCAAGATCACAACAATAGTACGGTCACCATAAGCCAACTTTGTTGGAATCTTTTCCGAAAATAACAAGTACGCTTAGTACGCAGAAAGAAATATACTAGATTTTAGGAAAATTCACAAAAGATAAATGTTTTATCCTGGAATACAACCATTGCAGTTTTCGGTGTTAGGGTAGGAGAGCCCACATAAATAGACAACTTTACACAGAGTCAACATAATACGTGCAGCAGCTGAAAGGCAAAAAGAGAGGAGGGGTTGACTCGGGAAGAACAAGGATTCGGATCCCTACTCTACCGGTGGCTGGACGGATGTCGCCCTTCTTTCCAGTGGCTTGCTTGGGCGGCATTAATAATAAAATAACTGAATATGTAATCCGTGTGCAAACGTGCACAAATAAATGGGTCCCGCATGCCAACAAGCCTATATACGACGTAAATTGAAAGCATTGCACGGTCTCCTGAATTCGGTAATGTCCAACACGATTATTACTTGACATATGTATAAAACTACTGTTTACAAGTGTTCAGACGTAAAAAATAGTATCGCCAGGTATATTTTATAAATGGGGACCCCAGTCTAGTCTTAATCAATAAATCTTCAATATACGTAACTTAATATAACATGTCTCATACCTCTTTATAATAAAAGCTACAAAATCAACTCACATTAGTTACATTTTTCAGATTACAACTTTACACTAATTCATCTACATTAAGGTACTAAGCATTTTTTTTCTTGTAGGGGATATTATTTAGTGCTGAGCTATTTTGTTTCCATTTATCTCAAAATAATTCATTTTAAATTTGCCAGTGTATTTAACCTTTCAATTACATACACACAAAAATAGAGAAAGCTAACCTGAAGCTTTCGTCCTTACGCTAAGGACTTCATCAGCAGACTGATGTGATCTCTACTGGCTGTCAGCATCGCTCGATAGGATGGTAAGAGATGTTAACAGACTGCCCCAGATATGCGGCAGGTTGTAACGGCCTCCGACCCTCTTCATCGTCGGTTTGTGCGCACGGATGTAAATCGATTCCTTAACCCTCACTCGAACCAGGCTTGTTCTCGATCTAGAATTTGTACGGAGTTCCAAGTTTTAGTATGGTCAGTGCAAACATTGTGGATGTGCTGTGATACCTCAGACGAGCTTGCCGCATATCTGGGACAATCTGTTAACAGCAGATGACGGAAAACCAAAGTTATCCTGCAGAATGTGAAAGGTTAATGGACATATTGACATACAGACGGACAAACAGTCATAACAGTATACGCTACCCCAAACGGTAATCGTATAACACTTTTCCTTGCACTTCCCCCTCACTGCAGTTCTTCTAAAGCACAGAGGTGGGGGTGGGGGAGGAGGTGAAAAGTTTTATCCTCTATATCACGCAATAATTTATTTTTGTATCCAACATTTAAATATTTTGTCATTCATCCTGGGCCTATTGTCTTTCTAGGTTGAGCTAAACATTATTAAACAAGAAAACTTCGTGAATGGTACATGGCGGTGCGGGGTTTATTTTGGTCAGTCTCTTCTTACATTGGACTCATACAAAATATAATTTCAACTATGATTTAAAAGACCCCTGCAGATAGCACATTATATCAATACTACGTTGGGCTTATACTCGGTGTACTTTCCACTGCGATTTGAAACACCCCCTCACACACACACACACACACACACACACACACACACACACATTAGGAACTATCCCGGTACGACGTTGGACTCACAAAAGTTATTATTTCCACTGTTACATAAACATTCCCCTACAAATAGAATACTGAAAACATCATCAGCACTAATTAAACCTATAAACTCCATTGCTTGACATTGTGCTCCATATATGAAAATATTTTATTTGACTTGCGTTTAAAGTCTGGAGAGCACTTAGAATTTTACATTTGTGCACTCAAGGGTAATCACTGTAGTATGTCCTAAAGTATAATATATATTCTTTTATCTATGAACTCATATTTCTGCCGAAGTTTAATATTCTTCCTCTGATAATAAATGTTGGCCAGTGATGTGATTTGTATCTCCGTAAGTTAGGGATGTCCCTTATAAATTGTGACATTCTGTCGTACTACGTATGTGTGGCCTGAGATTTACTTCCATAATAAAAGTTTCGTTCCGTTCTGTTCCGTTCTATTTCTATGAACGAACGAAACTGCAGAGCGCCACCTTAAGGATTTTGACTTAAAGATAATTCATAAAAGTAAATAGTAGACTGATATTTAATTATATCCATTATTTAAATTGTAAGATAATAAATATGTTCATTATTTAAATAGAAAGAAAAAAATATTCATTGCTTAATTGAAAGAAATAATATATCTTAATAACAGACAATCGCTATGCAAGTGTTTAAATCAATACACAATTTTGATTGCTAGCCTATAATGCCACAAACAATCGTTGTTTATAACTTTCAGGTATGAATACAATTTCCAAGTATACTTTTCATTAGTCATGAAGTTAGCAGTGAAATAATTTTGCAATACAAAATAACACCATAAACACAAATACCGAACAAAATACGAAGAGTCAATTATTAGTATCACTGCATCATCCTAATTATTAAGTGTAACTTTATAACAAATATATAACAATTCGTTGCACTATATATTTAACAATTTCATAAATATAAAATTCAAAAGATGGGTAAACTGTTTTCAAGCATTATCATTATTATCCTGATATATCGCCTGGGAGAAGAATTTAAAATTTACGACCAAGAAAGTGGCAAAATCTATAATTAACAGACATTTTGATAATTTCATACCTATAAACAAGAGATGACAACTCTTATGATTGCAGACACTGCCTTACTTATGCCTGCCACCCAAAAGCTGCGTATATAGAATTCCTTGTCCGGAATGTGCCGAACTTTGCCGAAATTATACAGACTAGATGCAAACCGCAGTTTATCTCCAGAGAGTACTCGTGTTTCTCAAATAATACATATCGATGTTATCAGTATCTGATTGACATAACGTTGCAGGACGGAAAGTCGGCTGACTGATAAACAAATGGTATCTGTAAGTAAATGACAATACGAAGGAGAGATAGAGAGGGGAATATACACGACTATGTTTGGCCCTGTTCCTTATAATTCAGATAACAGACGCCTAACTGTACACCGTTTAATACTTGTACTGGGATTGATAGGAGGGATTTATCTTCATGGAAACAGCTGTTATCTGTCCCTACCTGACAATACCACAGAAACGTTGTCGCACTAAAATTGACAATACCTTACTGTCAATATGAAATTGGATTTTGCGAATCATATCAATTTTAGTCGTAAAGATGTCATTTGAGCAATAATCACATGAAAATATAGTCCATTGTTTGCTTGTGATTTCTGTTGCTCTGTTTTGTGATGGATTTGTGATCGGCAAACCGGTTTCATTCATAGATACATGTAGATAATAATAAGTATAACCTGCTGGGGACACTGTAGTTTCGGTACGAACGAGTAAGCCACATATTATATGCCCAGATAACATTTGCATAGCCGTACACCTTTTAATTTGTGTAGGCTATGTCAATAAAACTATTTGGAAAATGTTGTTTTCTCTGCTTATTTCAACCCTTTTTAATGTTTACGCCAACCTTCCTTCAGAGGTGACTGAAAATATATGCAACGTTACACTTTAAACCCCCAATACGTTGAATATTTATCGAGTTGAAAAGTGACCCCAAGATGCATAATTATTTATTGGTAAAATTACGTATTCAGTAATGAAATAGTGGATTGTTGTATCCATGCGGCATAAAATGTCTCTATTGGGATAAGCTAGAATTGTAGTGACCGACACATTTATTGTAAATTTTGTATAATTTGATTGAAATGTGATGTAAGTCAATCAATTAGGCATTTATCGGGCTTACAAATTGACAATACAAATTATATCGGAGAGCCTATACGACCATCTTAGTTTTCGCAACATGCTTATTTCATAATGAGCTGTTATTGTTAAAGCGTGTCTATTTCAGTAATTTAACTATAAATCTTTTATTTATCACAATTTAATACATAATTATTCACTTCATATAGCCCATTAATTTTAAGCGAAACATGAACATATCCCTGTCTAACGACAGTAAGTATATATTGAAAAAAAACCCCAAAAAAACATTTGTGTTTGGTTCTAAGAACTAACTGCACTGACCTATTTAATCTAACTGGGATCAAAGACAACACATATCGGAACATGAATTAAACTTCCATCTGCGTTTATTACTTGATATATTAGAATGTCTTTGATATAGCTAGAGTGTCAGGATACAAACATTATATGTTATCAACTCTTGTGGGAGAAAAGGGTTACCGTAGTTATTTACAGTCCTTGGATTGTCAGCAAAATGACAAAACGGAAACAAAGTACATTCTGCGGGTCCTTTTTGCTTCACTTTCCATTTGGATCAATGGTATTACACAAATGAGCCCATTAGCCTTAAGTTGTTGCATGTTTTTATTTATTTATTTATTTATTTATTTTTTGTGTGCATACAATATGTTCCTGGAAAGAAAGCGCTTTAGGAAACTGAGTAGGAGTTATATGCACCCTAAATAAATTTCATCAGTCGTCCGATGGGTTTCTAGTTAAATATTGTCACACATGATCGGTCGTTTTTTTTGTTTTTTGTTTTACATATGAGAAAAAATACAAAATGACGATGTTTGTTTAAATGAGGCAACGAGCACCCTCATTTTTGTTTGTCCAGTATTACCCTTCGCGTGGTACTCGTCCGATGAAATTCAATATTAAAGAAGACACTGTCAAATTATCAGTTAGTATTGTACCATGGATTAGACCTTCCTTTGAAATTGGGTACTATTTTATCCCAGGCTTCTTTGTTTAATTTGAAGTGGAGACATGTATTCTGCATCATCCAGATGTATACAATATTGTACATGAAATATTCGATAAGTTCCAATTTGTTGAAATTTAGCAATGACTTTTCAGCTAAGATTTTTAAATGGTTTGTACATGGGTAAATGATTTACTGTGACCTCATTTTGTTCTTCAATAGTATTATCATAATTGAGTTTGTATTTGTTTCTTGCTGTAAACATATATAAGTACGTTACAAATAATAAAACAAACGTAGAACACATCTACCAATTGTAACGATCCAATGACATATTCAACTGATTACAACTATTTCACAACATATAGAATGTTCACTGCGGTTTCATTACAGCCGGGCACCATAAAGTGGGTTGCTCTGTGTTCAAGGAACTAAACTGATTGGAAACAGCTAAGTTTAGCGTACAGTAGACTGACACCAGTCGTCATGATCATTGTTGTAATTATTTTTCAATTTAAAATGTTATATAAGTCACCTTCCATGGTTCCACTAATGATTTACATGTCCCATAATTACCTTCTATAGATGGTTGAGCATCATAATAAAACTTTGCCAAATTATTGTCTTATTGTTGAAACTATTTATCTCGGAGCCTAGCTACATTTCCAAGCAGTTAGATGTCCTATTAGCTTTGTGGTGGAGCA
>JAECUM010081641.1:0-10345 GCA_016617855.1 Megalonaias nervosa | reverse complement strand
CAGACGCGTCCTTGAACAATCTCGTGGTGTTCGACGACGTAATATTGAACAAACAGATCAATCCCTCACAAATATTTTCACGCGCGAGACACAAGCGCTTTGATTTGATTTACGGTACCTAGCTTTATCGATATGTTCCAAAAGTTGAACTCGAGAACATGGATATGTTAATGGTGTTCAATGACTGAAGCACACGGGTTAAGAAATGTTTACCAAACGTGGTGCACAAGGGAAAAGGATTAGAATAAATTCGAAAACTTCATATCACCATTAATTTGTCTGATACCAGTCGTTGTTGTCGTATCGGATTAGATGGAATCTTCTGAATTTAAGTATAAACAATATGCAAAAGACAAAAGTACATAACAATACGATATACATGAAAAATTTGATTAGACGAGTACAATGTACAAAGCATATTAGTACGCTGATAAACAACAACACAAAATAAATAAAGAGAGAGAGAGAGAGAGAGAGAGAGAGAGAGAGAGAGAGCGTTAAAGATGAAGCGGATTGCAACTACATCTAAACAAAGCTGAAAAAGATGCAATATGCAAGTTACAAGTTAGTCTATGACCCCCCCCAATAAAAACCAAACCCCCCCCAAAAAAATAAAAATAAAATAATACAAACAAACAAACAAACAAACTAACAACAACAACAAAACAAAACAGTGACAGTGAAAATCAGGTAAATGTTGATGAGTCATTGGGTCATTTAAACTTCCTTGTAATGTTCATTCAAAGAAGATAAAACAACCTTGCGAATGGCACTTGCGCTAGTGCAATTATGCCATGAAAAATGCATTTTTTTTTTCTGGACAATATTTTACCATGTACAATTTTAGCACATCCAAAAAATCTTAGATCACAGAATTACCACAAAATTAAGCAAAATCCTTGAATATTGGAGTAGTTCCTGCATCACATGGATGAAGCAAACTCCAGTACATCTTCATACAGATTTTGAAAGTGAATCTTTTCAGAGCGTAATTTGACATCGGGAAGTAGCTGAAATCAAACTGCAACAGTCAGTATATGAGATATACAGCTGTAAAATATTGCGAATGCAACAGAGGAATAATGATAGAAGAAATGGAAAAACGAAATCATTATCATTATCATCATCATCATCATCATCATCATCATCAATCCCTTGACCAATTAAGTCGTCGGGGCACCACAGATGATTTCACCACCAGTTCTCTTCATCTTTCAGTTGGTATTAACTTCCCTTTGGGAATCTACAAACACCATGCCTGTCCACGCTTTAATGTTGTCGTCCAACTTCCTTTTCTGTCTGTCTCATATTCTGTACCCTCTTAATGATCCTTGCAAGACTGTTACTGCCAGTCCCGATGTTCGCGAGACATGACCGTACCACTTCAGTCTGCGTTTCTTCACAGTGGTCATGTCTTCAATGGCTCGTTGGTTCTTATTGTGGACCTCTTTATTGGTTACATGGTCAATCTATGAGATGCCCATGACCTTGTGGTAGCATCTCATTTCGAAGGTTTTAATCCTGCTTTGTAGATCTGCTGTGAGCGTCCATGTTTCACAAGCAGACAGAAAAACGGACAAGATAATAGAGCGCTTCCGCTTTAGTTTGCAACCAAGAGCAATGTGCGATCCTTCCGTACTGGTCTCAACCTTGTTAGTGCTGCTGTTGTCTGAGCAATCCTGGAAAGTAGTTCTAGTTCAGAGCCCTTATCTGTGATAGTTGATCCCAAGTGAAGCTTATGACTGTTTCTAGCTTCTGTCCACTGACTTTCATCTCTGCATTGATGCCATTGGTGTTTTTTGTCATCAATTTGTTCTCTTCGGCGCTAATCTCCATACCGTATGCTGTGGAGGTTGTGTTAAGGCGCTCAGCCAAGTCAGTCAGTTATTGCTCATCTCCTGCTAAGCCAACAAAATCATCTGCGAAGTGATGCCGGTTATTGTTCTTCCTCCGATGGTGACATTACTATCATGGTCTTCCAAAGCATCCTCCATGATTATTTCCAGCAAAATGTTGAAAAATGTAGGTGATAGTTGACATCCCTATCTAACTCCATCAGTTGTTCGGAACCAACCCCTTATTCAGCCACTGATGAGGACAGCACTGCTGGCAGTGTCATAGAGGTGTTCTGTAACCCGCACCAGATTTTTGAGCTGATGTTTTACCTCCTCATAGCTGCCCAAAAGACTGCATGCCATACCCCATCAAAGGCCTTCTTGAAATATATGAAGACCAAGAAAAGATTTTGCTGATGCTGAAGATATTTATCGCAAAGGAATCTGAGATTGAAGATTTGTTCTGTGGTGCTTCTTCCTGCTCGGATGCCTGCCTGCCCTTCAGCAATAATTTTTTCTGTTATAGGCTTTAGTCTGCTGAGAATTATTTTCAGTATGACTTTCCTCGGGTGGTTTTGTCATAGCTGTGGGTTACCCTTCTTGGGGAGCACGATGACCAAAGATTGAGTCCATATGGTGGGCCATTCTCCTGTCTGCCATATCTTGTTGCAGATTGTGGTTAAGATTGTGACCATCTTTTCTGTTCCTGCTTGCATGAGTTCTGTTGATATGGTGTCAACTCCAGCTGATTTTCCTTTCCTCAGTGACGGCAGTCTCTACTTCATTGCGAAGAATGGTGTAGTGTTGGCTGCTTGCAAACATAGATATAACTGTGTAGCAGGTATTGGAGAATTTTCTCAACATATAGACAAAGAAAATGAACATACGGTCTATACTTGCTTATAAGTCGATCCCAACTGCAAACTGCACAGACCCAGATCTGCCTTCGCATAAAGCGCGGCAGATCTGGTCTGCGCATTTTCTTAGGCATAATCAGTAGAACAAACGACATATAATCTTTGTATGAAGGCGCATTGTGCTATGGCAGATCATGACCTTTGTTGTTTGCAGTTTGCTCGTCTTATAAGCGTGTACAACGGTATTGGCTGAATTTTGTTCTGTAAAATAGCAACGGTCAGACCAGTGAAGGTTGCAAGGTTAAACCAGCCTATAAGGGCTTATATAAACTGCATCTTTGGTGTAAGTTACAAATCAGAACAGCAATTACACCATCTGTTTGGACTGTATCATAAGCTGTTAAAATATAAATGGCGCCATTAAGTTTAGGTCAGAAAGGCTGTGCAAAAAAAGGTTGTGCAGAAAGATTGATGAAACATAATGACAGAATTTCAACGACACATAACTGATTCAAGGGGAAACTAGACTGGTGGTGTATCTTTTTGTTACTGAGTGACATAGTCATGGGTAGTATAGTCAGATAGAACAGAAATTAATAGAGTCGTTTAAATTTGGATTATAACCAACAACGTAATTGATTTATAAAAGAAAATTGTCGCAAAGGCTGAAAAACAATCTGCGACAGCACGGCAAAGGATAAAAAAAGAAAAGAAAACAACAACCCCCCCCAACCCCTCAACCAAACAAAAAACAAAAACAAAACACGATAAAGTGAGTATAAATGGTGTAAAGAGATTAAAAAAAATGGATGATGTTTCTTCAGAATACCATGCTATTGCCAACGACAGTTCTACCGTCAGAATAGCGAAGTCAGTACACAGCGCATCTGTTAATGTGACTGTGCATCCGGCAGAGGTCGCCACTCAGATGTTCAGACATCATCCGCTGTAATTTGCATTGTTTCAGGCAAATGTCCCTCCGCACGGCTCAGCAACATTTACACGTGGCGATTTAGAAACAGCAAGAACAATACTTAAATAAAATAAGCAATAATTTATATTGATAATAATTGTTACTTTCGGCAATAGGTTACTAAGCATAATATTATGAACTACGCTTTATTTACACTTCTAATGAAGAATCCAAATAACAAATGAACTAATGCTGAAACAAGTAATACGACGTAAGCAGCAGGAAAATAGATAATTTGGCCAGCACTCTTAATCAATCAGCTTTTAGCATCACCAACAGTTTCAGAAAATGTTGTTTTGCTAAGTCATGATAATATTTCCTAATATTTATTAGGCCTTTGATAATTGTATTATGAACAAGCGATCTTTCGCCCGTAATGGAGCACAAACGTAACTTATTCATCCACAACTTACTAACCATTTTACCAGACTGTATTATAGAGAAGGCACAAGACGATACAACCATATCTATTGCAATGGCAACAACAGCTGCTGATATCGACAAGGCATCAGTTGATGTAGCCATATCGATTGCAATGGCTATTATTACAATCTTTAAGGAATTGTTTCAGCCATTCACCTAATAGATGATTTTTCTTTAAGGTTTGAATTAATGGTTTGTTTTGATTCCTCTGAAAACTCTTTCCAACCATATTAAATGTTCAGTTAATCGCGTTTTTTTGCTTTTTACTTTCAGCTCTTTCCAACTGTTCTTGGCAAACAGATTTCTCTTCAATCTGTTTTTCAAACATTTTAAAATTTCCGAGTTGTTGATTTCGACTTGAAAATTTTTACGACCCATTTAAACTCTTTCCTCTTGTGTGGTTAATAATCTTGTAACTGCAGGTAGAGGCTCTTACGTTTGAATAATTAGGGAGTATTGCATCACTTGTGGTCTCTTCATGCCGATAACACGGCTCAGTTGTGTCGATTTTTTTGTATGTGTGTTTCCTTGGTTACTTGCATTGGTTGAATAAGACTTGAATATCTCTGGTTACAAAGTCATGCAGCAAGTGTAAAGCATGTTGAACCTCTGGTGCACGGCAACGTGCAGCTGAGATATAATACTTACGTGAGTGCGTGGTGGTGTGTTGACGTTGTCAACAAGAAAATGCTTGCTGTCATACTTTCACAACGCTATATTTTTCATTCTAATGTTTTAAATCTCGTATTTGTATGATCTAAGTTAATTCCTGATAATTTTTCTTGTGGCTAGACATTTTATTTTATGTTCGTATATCACACATCATTATCATTATAAACTGTCTTACCGTCTTTATCTCCCTTAAATGAATACAGTTTTGTTCTTGATCATAAAAGTATGTTACTTTGATTCATATTTCATGTTTCACTAACATTGACTAAATTTTAAGTTTAAATTTTTTTCCGTAAGATCTACGATCGTGAAGTATATATGTATTGGGCACTCTGTGTCCATAAGGTTTAGGATCGTGAGTATATATGTATTGAACATTATGTGTCCATAAAGTCTAGGATCTTGAATATATGTATTGGACATTATGTATCCATAAGGTTTAGGATCGTGAGTATATATGTATTGGGCATTTTGTGTCCATAAGGTCTAGGATCTTGAGTATATGTATTGGACATTATGCATCCATAAGGTTTAGGATCGTGAGTATATATGTATTGGGCATTTTGTGTCCATAAGGTCTAGGATCTTGAGTATATGTATTGGGCATTGTGTCCATAAGGTCTAGGATCGTGAGTATATATGTATTGGGCATTTTGTGTCCATAAGATCTAGGATCTTGAGTATATGTATTGGACATTATGCATCCATAAGGTTTAGGATCGTGAGTATATATGTATTGGGCATTTTGTGTCCATAAGGTCTAGGATCTTGAGTATATGTATTGGGCATTGTGTCCATAAGGTCTAGGATCGTGAGTATTATGTATTGGGCATTGTGTCCATAAGGTCTAGGATTTTGAGTATATGTATTGGGCATTGTGTCCATAAGGTCTAGGATGTTGTGTATATGTATTGGGTATTATGTATCCATAAGGTTTAGGATCGTGAGTATATATGTATTGGGCATTCTCTGTCCATAAGGTCTAGGATCGTGAGTATATATGTACAGAAAAGAGGCCATGACCACTTAAGGATGAATTTAGTTTTTGCATGTAAACATCTTTATTTTTTTCCAATAAGTCAAATATTTTCATTTCTTCTGGAAAATTTGTACATGAGGTTTTCTGAGTGATTGATATCTTTTTATGTGCAATAATAAATATTAAATTCAATACAGTCCATTTTGTATTCTCAACTATTTCCCTATCCAGATTTTGAATGGAACATGTGGAGAACTGTTCGATGATAATATTCATTTGGCATCTATTTAATATATTTTTACGCTCGTTATATAATACATTTTTTGAAATACAAAACCCGCTACCCCATCTCGATGGATCGTTATCCAGCTCTTATTGTTACGTCCAGCCGAATATCTATATATCAAATTGCTGAATTTTCACAATGATAATCCTTTTTTGACACACTTCAATGTCATTAATAAACTCTTAATAAACTCGTACAAATCTTGATTGTTGCCGCCGTTAAACTTATACTCGTTTAAATTTCTGTTAAATTATTCTGTACGTGTTGCAGTGATAATTCTGTTTAAATGTTTCTTAGCCACGCGTCCTTTCTGGTGGAAGACGTATTAAAGTACTTGTATTTCTCATCTGCTTTATTAGTGGTACATCTAGTATAAAAGTTTTTGTTCTGATTATGTAACAATGAAATATAAAATATAATTGGTGTGGATTTAACCATTACAGTTATCGAAATATATATTCCACAATTGTTTGGCATATTTTGCATATTTAACCATTGACATTTTTCATAGACTCAATCAAAACCAGTCCATCTATAGTCATTGACTGTCGATCCCTGCTGGCAACAATTTCAGGAGTTCGGGTGTACCGGACCACACGAGCGACAGGATTGGTTACTCTTTCTTACCATGAATTGGCAGGGTTGTCTCCTTGGTAAAAACCAGCAAGGAGAAAGATGGCCATCTTGTGCTATAATCCGTGAAACCGGCATTCTCGTAAAATATAATATTCACGTTTTGTCCGAAGTTAACTAAAATTTGTAGTAAATAACTTATGCCTTTGTTCTGTCTAACTAAATAGAAATCAACCAGAACTTTCCATCTGTTTTAGAAATATTAATTTTTGAAAATGCGTGTTTTTAGTCTAGTGCAATTCCCAGTTTGACCTTCCTATTTCCAGCTAGAAGGAAACTGTCGAGCTGTTGCTCATGGGTCTATAAAGTCATAAATCCAGGTTATATTTGACGTGATTAGCGGTTTATACATGAACGCAATATTTGCTTACTGAGTTTTGAATTTGCTAATGACATCATCAGTGAAATGATGGATGAAAAATTTAGTGAAAGGCTTTTATACGCAGACTTTAACATAGTTATCAACGCACATTTCGAAGAAAAGATTCCAGTCATGTAATATTGTCCGTCCATCCGTGCGAACATAATATCTCGAAACATCTGTATTAATCAATATATAGACTAAGTCATTTGAATATAATCGGTATGGCCGTAGATATAAGCAATAATTTTATAATTTAAGGTTTGTGACATCGTTCTGGTCTAACTTTTTGCCGAAATTTCGTACGGTTCTAGTTATGCTTGCTGCAGTATACAAGCGGTAATGGCCTTGAATGGGTAGGGTAAAGAGGGAACGCCTATGGCAAGCCAATGTGGCCATAAAGGTGCAACTTAACGCGAATTCAGATAAACCTTTTTCATTACATGAACTTTGTAACTCGCCTAATCAAACTCACCGATACGCAAAATTGAGTTCTCCATGGGCGAAATTGAAACTTTCATTAGGTGTAATCAAATATCGGGCAAGCCATAGGACCATAACGTGAAAACAATTTTTGTTATCAAGGCTCGATTGTATGTTTTTGAAGTTTGGAAACCAGTTAGACAAGCACACGGTCTTTATTCAGAACAATTATCTGGGGCAGAAACAATTCACAGTTTCAAGCACGGCGCCAACGTGCGATCTCGAAAGTCTATTGCCAAATTTGTCTCCATTTTTTTGTTTCAATGTGAATAATTCAGTGCAAATGGTATTCTTCTATGTGCACAAAGAATCTCTCTTGAACTTTGTAATCAAATTATACGTCATGATTTTACATACACACATTTGCCTATAGTTACTAAAAGGTGTACAAATAAAAACAATCGTACGCTTACCCACTTCCCATCTCACCCACAAATACATGCACAATATGTGCAAAACGCACACTCGTGTACAGATATCATAGTTCAACTTTTCTTATATCTTACCAGAAACTTCAGTGAGTAAAGCTTGGACAGGCTAATCAAACATCGCATTTCCGAGCCTCACATTGTTGATCTCGAATAAGCGATTACCTGAATTAGCGAACGTTCAAATGAAACAAACTTTTTGACTGGTTCTCTCGAGTTCGATCCTTGGAAATTTGAACCCCTGCTACCTCAAATACCTGATCTGGAGGAGAAAAAGTGATTAAATTGATTTTTTTTAACTGATAAGCTCTCTCAAGATCGCATGGGAACCTCGAGGAAGTGAAATATTTTCGCGCTATGGCCCATCTGCCCACCAAGTAATTTGATTACGTTAAGATGGAGGTTTTAATTCGCGCTCAGGAGAGCAGGATTATGGGATTTACAAAGATGATGTGATTATAACATATGATAAGACTGGCTCTTTCGAGTTCGCGTAAGCGAGCCACGAAATTGTGAAACGATTCTAAGTTATGACACTGATGACTTACCATAAAGCCATTTCAAGCGCTCAACGCCAGCGAATTAACCCGTATTTCACAAAGGGTCTAAACTGAATTAAAGCGTGCGGGGAATGTTTGTACATACAACTTGCAATCTGTTTGCTTGTCAAAAAGCAGCATTGTGAATGTGCAGATATAGTATTTATTTTCGAAACGACTGATAGATTTCCAACTGAGTATGGATATTTCGTATTCATAAAACCCTGAAATTAATTGTGTCGAAGGATTATTCTGTTTAAGCATAACCTCTTCTTAATCAGGTTCTGTCTATAAAATATAGTATCAGGGGTTTTTCTGATATGTTATTTAGATTTATTCCATAAGTTCAAACAAGTGCCCTTTGGCATGGCACGTTATTCCAGTTGCCTTGGCACTAAATTACCTACTTTTATTGCTGTGTCGCAAAACACCAAACCATACCAAACCAAACGTTTAGACCAGTGGATTTAAAATTGATAGAAAATTCAACGTCACCAGTGTCCTTTTCAAAATTCCTTTTCTTCTGAATTCATTACGGGTTGTACCCGTCACACCCTGCACAAATTGAATAGCCGCCTCGGATGCGGGAGGTCGCTGGTTCGAACCCCGGCCGAGTCATACCAAAGGCTTATAAAAATGGTACTAACAGATGCCTCGCTTGGCTCTCAGCATTAAGAGGTTAGTGATAGGACTGGTCGGCCTGGTGTCAGGATAATGTGAGTGGGTGGGACATCATGCTACATGTCTGCGGCATGATGCCCCAGTGCTAAACATCACTATAAACTGTCACACTGCAGACATCGTAGGGATATGACTGAAAAACTGTTAAAGCTACGTTAAAAGTCTAAATCCCACACAAACAGATACACACACAAATTGAATAGAGCAGCCTACAAACAGAGCACATGTAAGTTCATCTCCCAGATCGCGAAACAAGCGGATTTTCTTACCTTTATATATATTGTTACGTGTAGGCTCGTACAAATGTAACAAAAGAAAAGAGTGAAGTCAAGAAGCTTCGTATATTTTAACAAAATAATTTATTTCCCTAGAAAACAATGTAAAAATTGGAAGTAGAACTTACGGTTTGTGAATATAATCCAAAATTTAATCCTAAGATTGAAAAATACAAGTCCTATCACAAAACAGTTCTAATAGAATCCGGGTTCGAATCCCGATGAAATTCCAATATGGAGGCGATGACGTCAGATGATGTCTGTCCTGATTGTAACAGATCCTCAACTGAATCACAGTTTATAATGTTTCCGTTAAACTCCAGAATAAATTTCCACTGAATTTCTTTCTCCCAGAACTTTTATAAAAAAGTACACTTGTTTAGTTTTCTAGAGAATAAATTATTAAATTCCAAAAAACAAATGAACTTCAAAAACAAACTGGCAACAACAATAAAAACCTCTTGAGCCCTCAAGGTTTAAAATACAACTAACTAAATCTACTAGAGAGCGTCTGTTTAAAGCCGCGATTTTAGATCACATGGTGTCTCACGTGACAGGCTACGTGATTTCTAATTTGAACATCGCAATAAAAAAATGCCATTTATCACGTATGCAAGAATAGCCCTATCTAAGAATAAAATTCTCACACTGAAAATATAAAAAAAGAAAGACTGTTTACAGTTCAGCTAACATGCGGGCCGAAATGACCTTGGCAATAGCCAATCGTCTTCAGTCGATGTTTACAAAATCTATGAACCAGAGTGAGCTAAAAATAATGCTAATGTAATACCTTTTACGTTCTATACAAACTGAATTTACTGAAAAAAAAAAATATCGAATCCCGTGAAAATAATCATTACAATAAAATGTAATGAAACAAAAATAAAATAAAAAAGAATTATAAAACTAACACACAAGCA
>JAECUM010081638.1:0-12259 GCA_016617855.1 Megalonaias nervosa | reverse complement strand
TATAAAACGACATACGGAAATGGACTAGGTGATGTTGTTCAGGGTCTATTTAGAAGGATAGCCCCAAAAGCAATACCGATTGCAAAGCAACTAGGAATGAAAGCTATTGATGTTGTTCGTGAAAAAGGTATTGGCGCTGTTGGGGATGTTGCTAGCAAAGCATTCTCAGCAATCAAGGATAGACTAGCACGATTAATACGACGAAAACCTCAGCCACTAGTGAAACTGGCCAGTACTGAAGTGATGCCCGCAAATGTCAGTAAAATAATAAATCAAGCTGATAATCAAAAACTAGCAGAGTTAGCTGCCAACACTAATGTTGGGTTAGAAAAAGAAAAAAATATAACCGCTAGTCTGATAGCAGGAAGCGGTCTTCGTGTCAGACGAAGACGATAATAATAAAGATGTTCAAGCGTATGTCTGATCCCGCATTTAACATGGACGCACCAGTACTTAAAGATGAATCTGTGCGCGATTATCAATATTACTCTTACGACGCACGAATTCCAGATCGGCGTGGACGAACTGAACTACAGGTTCAGGATACAATCAGATATTTCTTACCTGCTGAGGCATTTATTGAAATCGAAGGTAGACTTTTAAAAGCAGATAATACAGATTATGGAATTAGTGATCGAGTTGGTTTTGTTAATAACGGTATTATGACTTTATTTGATAGCGCTACGTACATGATCGATGGAAAAAATATTGAATCAATTCAAAAGGATGTTGACGTTGCCACGACTATACTTGGTCTTGCAAGATACAGCGATGATTATTCAAGATCAGCTGGTCCGTCAATGATGTTTGCAAAGGATACAACTGATCATCCTCATCACAGGAATGTAACACTAAATGTAGCTGGAACTGAAGTCGCATCAATGAATGAAAATTTCAACTTCGGATTCGCGTCGCGTCGAGCAATGCTTGGCGATGATGAAAGATTTTCATGTGCGATTCCACTTTCACACATCTTTGGATTTTGCAGGAATGTCAGAAAAGTTATTTTCGGAGCCAAGCACACAGTTGTACTCGTACGAAAAGCTACCGATGATGATGCAATATGGAGACCCCCTGGTGTTGATGCTGGTAAAGTAATTCTTACAAAACTTTCTCTGTGGATGCCAGTAATGACTCCAACAATAGCTGAAGAAGAACACCTGCTTTCTTTTATGAGTCAAGGTGGTAAATCAGCTTTATCATGGTTAACAATGGCTACAGATGCCGTGCAGAGCGCTGTTAATGGTTTATTTACTTGGCATATAGCTTTTCAGCAAGGTGTTTCAGCACCAAGACATATATTTATTGCATTACAAGATGCTGCACGAGTAAATTCACAAATCACAGCATAATGATATTTAATAATCTCGGTGTTTCTGAGGTTTCTTTAAGGATAAACGGACATCAAGAACCCTCCGAGGATATTTTATTGAATTTCGAGTTAAATCATGTAGCACGTGCATATCATCGATTAATGACATTCATGGGGCGTGATCAGAATATTGATTCTGGTTTACAAATATCACAGTTAGATTTTACAACCTTATATCCGATTTATTACTTTTCGCTGGAACATTTAGATTTAACCAGACAGTCCGTCGTTGACATACATTTTCGAGCTCGCGTAAACCGAGGAGTTATTGCTAATTACAGAGCAATTGCTGTTATACTTAGCGATAAATCAATGCTTCTTGAAGGTCTTGGTGGACGAATGCGAGTCGTTGATGCCCCAGTAGAAAATATGTAATTAGATCCTGATTTAAAAAATGATGATGGTTATAAATGTCATATCAACATGTTAGTGTTACTCTGACTCCTGGTCAGATTAAAAAGCTACAATCATCATCAAAAAATAATTGTGCTGTAAGAATATCACTAAAGCGAGAACAAATCGCAGGTGGTCCGAATAAGCTATCATTATCACAACGCCAGCATAGGCATTTCAATGAAGCCAAAAAATCAAATAAAGGTATAAAACTTAATCTTTCTGCGAGTGCCATTAAAGACATCGTTAAAACGGGTGGCATATTTCCACTTCTTGCCGCGTTACCAGCAATAATAGCCGCTGCAGCACCAGCTGTTGTAAAAGCAGCTGCATTAGGCGCTGTTGGAACTGCTGCTGGAATGGCAATAAAGAAAGCAACGGGTCAAGGAATTATACACGCAGAAAACTTAAAAAAAAGATCACGGGCAAAACAACATGGAAGACGTCTAAGAGCACCAAACGTACCACAGCCGGGCCGTCTAAGATTATCAGGCCCAGTATACGGTCGCGGTCTAAGACTTCCAGGGACCCCATATTCATGGTACGGAAAAGGTCTAAGAATGCCCCGGTGACTTCGTCACCGAGTTCGATGATTCTTCCTATGTCTAATTTTGATTTACTTAATGCTGCTAAGCAACTGGATATAAAAAACTTCAGAGGTGTTTTTATGCGTGATCAATTACATAGAACTGCTAGCAGTTCTGAAACTGGTATTATTAATCTCGATAAAAACTCTGGCCATGGTACTCGTTGGGTTGCATATGCAATTGATCCACGTGGAATAATTTATTTTGATTCGTATGGGTTGGCACCACCAAAAGAATTTTTAAAATATGTTAGCAACATGCAAAGTAAGAACTCGATGCGTTCTAAGATCTGGTATTCAACATTACCAACACAAAAATTAACAGATCCACCGGTATGTGGCCGTGAAACCCTCGCTGTACTCGACGCAATTTCACTGGCACCGCCAGGAAAACCACCTTATAAAGTAGTACATGAATATACCACAGAACACTACAGGCATAGCCAGAACGCATCGCGTTAGAACGCTCTGCGGTCTGCAGACATTTTAAACAGATATTAGTAAATATAATGGTAGATATTTATGGAAGATCTTCTCGCAAAGCTCAGCAGCAAGTCGATTTATCTAAATATGCAACTCTTGATCAGCTCAGAAATGAAATCGATGATTTATTAAATATCACAAGTGTGGATCAAAATGAAGTCGTTGTTTTTCAGGATAAACAAGGACGATTAAAAACAAGTAATATACAACTGTCAGATGTACTTATACGAATTCCCACTGCGGTTATTAATAATATCGTTACTTTTGCTGATCAAGGTAAAATACAAGATTCCGGTAAGTCATTTAACGATTTTATCAAGCGAGCTGGTGATTTATTCACCGGTACCATTATCATGAATCAAAATAAAATTACATATCTTGGAAACCCAACTGCAGATACAGACGCAGCAACAAAAAAATACGTCGATGATCAAGAATCTAAGTACGTATTAGTCAACGGTAGTATAATGCGTGCATTTCTCAACATGAATAATAATGGTATTAATAATTTCAGAACACCAGAATAAATACATCGATGATATCGCTAGCGATCAAGTGACATCATTAATAACAATCAACGATGAAATGACCGTATTTAGAGTTGATTTTTCCAATCACGTACAAACGTTCTTAAATTTTCGTAGAAACATAAACAGATCTATTAATGAATTTTTTTGGAAGTCCACCAACTGTTGACATAAAACTTGCTGACATTAACACAAAAATCAACGATATTGTTAGTGGAATTCCTAATATCATCGAAAAAACTAATCTTGTTAATATTCCACACAAACAAATTAACAATATCGTGTACACAGTAGCATCAGGATCAACCTCTACTGGTGATGCTAAATAAGAACACCAAAGAAACAATTACGTTGACATCAACTGAAATGCCCCCGAGACGTTACTGGTGGTGTCTGGAATTCGTAGCTGAAACTCCTCAATTAATTACTTAGATGACAGTATAATGAATCAAACCCTAGTGACGGAGTCATTTATTGACGTGGATCGTTACAGATACAATCAAGTATGTGAGTGTCAAACCAAACTAAAAAATATCATCGACAATTATACAGTAAAGGTAAAAAAATATCGCAGGCGTGTGGTTATCATTGATATAATTGTTTACTCAGTTTCTGCTATTATTGCTGGAACCGAATTATTATTATCAACAATAACAATGACAACATCTGCAGTTGTAACAATTGTCGTTTCAACGGCAACAACATGCGCAGGTATCCTTAGTATTATCGCAAAGAAGATAGCTACATGTACAAACATAAAATTAAACGAGTATATAATAAAACTACACACGTCGGTGTCTGCATGTATTAAACTATCATCGTATCTTTCGGCGTATCTCAGTGATGGTAAAATATCCGATGAGGGGTTCATAACGATAATGAAAATTTATGATGAAGCATTCAGAATCGCTAGCGATTCTAGTGACGAAGTCACTCATAGCCACGGAACGCAGAGCGTTCTAGGTGAAAAAACAAATGATCAAAAAGTCCTCGATTTAAAATAATAATAACAATAATAATAATGTCAACGTTAGAACTATTACAACAGATCGTCACTAATACAACGCCGTCAAAAACTACAATGATATCATTAAGTTCGACCAATCCTGAATTTAGCGTTAACTTTCCAACTGCAATTTCAGCAAGTGAAATAGCATTAGCACGATTATGAGTTTATCATAGCTGGCCAAATATCAGGTCAAAATCATTTGGTGGACTACCAGCAAACAATTCACTGGTATTTGCAAATAAGAATAAACCTGATGGAACACCTGATTGGCAAGTTGTTGGAATTTCAACGGGCAGTTATCAAACAGAACAGATTAATGATGAGTTCAAACGTAGAATTAAATCTATTACAGGAAAAGAATCCAAAATAGCAATTACTGTTTACGAACTAACATTATCAGCGGCGATTGAAATAAATTCCCCTGATTATGTTGTAGATAGTTATCAGTCATCGGTCAGATCCGTGTTAGGATGGCCTGATGTTCAGCCAAGAATGGAACGCAACGCGTTCTCTAGCGATTCTATAGAACCAAAACGAGAAGAATTTAAGACAAGCGAAAGAAAATATATTTAAAAAAATCCAGAATATTTAAGATTACCACCATTTAATAATGTTAGTGATCAAAAATTTGAACTTTATGGTAAATATTTCCTTTTCAGATCTCAATCTTTTATTAAATATAATAAATATAGTTATAATCCTCCTATTACTGAATTTGCTGATGATGCAGTTAAAACATGGAAATACCATAATAATGAGGAGTTTAATAACACATTAACTAAATTAAAAAATTTATTTTTATCATTAACACAATTTTATAATGAAGATGTAAAAAATCAGATAATCGAAACAATAAAACATTTAAATCAAATTATTTACGACTTACGACATGTCAATGATGCTCTAATTTATTTTGTAAAACAAAGATGATAATACAATTTTAAAAGATTTGTTTCTTAAATTTTATAAAATAACAGAAGAGGAATTTAAAACATTTATTATACCAGATTTAATTAACGCTAAAATACAAAACTCACTTGACGATCTTATTGAAGAATATTTTCCCGGAGTAATTGAATCATGGAGAAAAATAGCCCCACCACCGGTTATTCTTAAATATAATAACGATCCACATGGTGGAGGCCGTCATATCTCGCCGGGTATTGTTAATATAACATCAACGATCGCAGTCAATCTAGTATGTGACGTAATTGATGGCAGCTATCAAGTAGATCTTTCAAAGTCTAGCCACCACAGTGGCACTGTGGAGCAAGGATATATATTATACTCATTCAGTCCTCAAGCTCCACCTGGGTGGTTAATTGTATCTGAGCCAATTAACCCCGTTTATCTACGTGTACATGATCCGTTATTATCAAGGATACATTTTAAACTTACTGACCAGGCTGGACACATTCTGGATTTGCGAAATGAGGTTTTAAGTATTAATATGTATGTACGATCATAATGCGTCATCGTAAAAAAAAATAAAAAATATCCGAATCTAACTCGGATCAGAATAAATTCTTTTTACTGGGGTAAATCGTAATTATCATATCCAAACAGAAAAATAAATATTATTATAATTATAAGTAAATAAACTGTATGCTGTCAATTTTGCCAGGGATTTTGTTAGCCATTACCACATTGACTCCACCTTCATTATCACTTTCAATATCATTTTCACAATGCTCCCTTAACTATCTTATACGAAAGTTCACAATCTTTTTCTGTTCGTATTCATGAGATAATTCTAACTTAATTTTGTCAATAGCGTGTGAGAGAGGTACAAACAGCTTTACCTGATTATCTGTAACTGTTGCCAGCGACTGTAACATTGCCTGCTGGATAAACTTCATGAATTTATAATCAGATGGCAAAGTATATCTATTTTCTAATTTCCGTTGTTTTAATGATTCAAAATCACACAGAATTTTTTCAGGATCAAGATTATCAGATATATTTATACCGTTATGCTGTAATTTTTTAATCGCAGAAATAATAACATTAATATTTTCAGAATTCATTATATTATAAATGTTTGTTTAAAATAAAAATATTTCTGAATCAGAATAATAAAACATATTTCTGAATCAAACAGTGACCACGTGATCTGACGTAATGGTCATTCACACACCAATGAATGTAGTATCTAGGTGGTGCTACGAAAACCCGCTCAAAATGTTTACAGCCTACGTCAAAAGGCGCTTCTATGAGAATGGAGTAGAAGCGTCAAAAGGCGCTTCTATGAGAATGGTGTAGAGGCGTCAAAAGGCGCTTCTATGAAATAAAGGGTTAATAAAATAAAATATTTTTGAAATAGAAATAATAGAAATAAAAAATGAAAATAAAAATAGAAATAAAAAATAAAAATAGAAATAAAAATAAAAATAGAAATAGAAATAAAAATAGAAATAAAAATAGAAATAGAAATAAAAATAGAAATAAAAATAGAAATAAAAATAGAAGCAAAAAATAGAAATAAAAATAGAAATAAAAATAGAAATAAAAAATAGAAATAAAAAGATATTTATATTTACATAAAGATATAATATACAAAAATAAACATTACCGTAGTAGGTGGTTACCCTCCTTGCCTTTGTGTCTTTCGTGGGGTCCTTACATTATTGTCTCTTATGACGTTCATGGGGCACCCCACGTGCTGTTTCTATTGGCAGACATTCTTTCTGAATGTTTGTGTGGGTAACCCTTTAAATGAGGTAGAGAGCTTACATACGGTAATGTTTATTTTAGACAGCTTGCAATGTGAATTCAATGACCCCCCCCCCACCAAATCAAACCCCGGGGTAAGTGCAAAAACGCACTCACCACGTTGTTCAACGTGATGAGGGGTCATGAATTCTTTGGAGCAAGCTCGCCATCTTTTTAAAAATGGCGAGGGGCAGTCCAGAGAACTACCCGACGATTTCGTCCGTGACGGGAACGGAACTCAGGGCGTCAGTATGAAAATCCAGCATTCTAACACTGAGCTATGAAATTCAGTTATAAGTACATGTTAAAAAAATTATCATGTAGTTACCAAACAGTATTACATTTTCTGATTTTGAAAACACGAAATTTTACATTTATATTTTCTGATTCTGAAAGCATTATTATATAAACCGAGAAATACATGATTTTTGATTTTATATAAATCTGTTTGTACAGAAAAACGAAATCCAATTTCGAATACAGAGTCTGTATAGTGCAAAACCAGAAAACTAAGTTGTGTATCATGTAAGAGCTGTGTCACTGCTTAGATCAACCGTTGCCAAGGATACTAAAATATCGATCAGTTACATGAATACATGCCATACTTATGTCTAAAAATAACTTACTGATGTATACATTTATTCACTGTTGAGATATATATACACATCGTTTTTATGAACGATATATTTATTTATGGACGAAATAACACATACAATAAGGAAAGATATATCGATGCTTACTGGCATGTAATACTTATGTGTGTTTCGTTTCGCTGTGGACCAAAATTCGCAATATTACTGTCATATAACATAGCACAACAAGCACGCCAACTGCTTGATTTACTAAGTTATGCTTGACGGAGTTGTCTCGCTTAATCATCTGATACCATAAGAACATACTCGAATTTGATTTTATGTCCAAATCTTTTTGAAAATGCAGATTTTATGATATTATCTGCCACGTATTTTACTGAAGGTGGTACTATCTTAAAATATTTACCAGCAGAATTAATTGATTTAAATATAATTTCTTGGCCAGTCTCTGTATTTACAGATTTAACAGCCCTTGCGTATCGTGCTCCGCCAGAATTTCCGGACTTGCAATTTTGACTTTGTGTAACAATTCGCAAGTTATCAAGCGAGTTATCAAGTTTATCACCACTGATGTGATCGATTACAAGTCCATCTTTAATGACCCCATGAAAACATTCGTAGATGAACCTATGTGATAAATAAGTTTTATTTCCACTGGTATTAAATCCAAAATATCCAGTATTAATAACCCTACCGACTGGTTTTTTTAATCTACAGTGCCTAATTACACCATCACGATATGCTTCATAATTTTTAATGATTGGATGCATTACAAACTCATTTTGCTCCATTTATATACTAATATTATTTGTTTAAATCATTATTTTGAAAATCTAGCGAGATAATCTTCTTCGGTTTTTATAGGAGATTCATTTGACGATGTTAAAGTGTTATTTTTTTTTTTTTATCGTAATATCGTTTCAGCTCTCTGTATTTTTTACCACCACATTACACACACAGCTGAGTTTTTCCTCTGACTCCAACACCACACCGCACACACGGTTTTGGTCCTAGACATCCGTGTCTAACGCACTGCATATGATAACCGCAGAATTCGTTTACGCAAGTTTTGTTACAAGGAGAAGTATATCCGATTTTGAGCCAGTGGCATTGATTCTTTGTTTGAATCATATACAAGTAATTAAAATTCAATTTAAATATATATTTGTCTTAATTATAATAATGCAGGAATTATCCACAACTGAACCTTGTAGAGCCAGATATGATCTTGACAGACTGCAGAAATATAAATTTAGTTTTTCGATACAAGATCTGGCTTTAACGAATAAGGTTATAACTAAACGTATCCGTGAAGCTAAGAAGGAATTTCGCAACGATGGTGCGGCTCATGTGTGGTCGACCATCAGAATTGGAAATATTGTCGAAGTAATGAATGACAAACGAGGAAGAGAGATTATTGACTACCTTAATGTTCAGAGATATTTTATTTTAATAAAATTTATTGTAAAGACAGACGACGACACTTGGATTATCCGTGACAAGCGTGATTCTGTCCACATGCAGTCAGGAAATAACACTGTTCTCGGTAAAAATTCCAGACCAGGAATACTTACTGGTATTGACAAACCGTATTACGAACGAGTGTATCCTGTGACTGCGGTTGTGTACGCAATATATCCGTTAAATAATAAACCTAACGTTGGGGATCTCAAACCTATGAAACTGTCATCGCTGACTTCGTCAAGAATAAATTGTGTAGCTGAACGGGTTAAAGAACACTTCACAAACGCGATACGCGGAAACGGTTTAACAGATTTACGACGTAAAAAAATAAATACGTGGGCAGAAGCAGTTAAAGATATCGGAGCGTCTATCAGCGACGTTGCTGAGCTGGGAAAGAAATTAAAATTCCCAATAACAGTGAAGACGTTAACCGGAGAGATTTTGTTCAAATCGAAATATGAATCAAGAGGAGTTTTGATAGATATTATTGACCATAACGCACATGCATGGACTGTGGCAGTAACAATATTTCCTCGAGACAGAACGGTTAAATTTTATAATGGTCATGTATTTGATTTTATCAGAAATATCAGTAAAAGTGACCCTGTATCTGTTTGGCTGTTTCAAAGTTCGGAATCTGATTATCATGATCAGTTTGTACGGTCTAATGGTGATATTTATCATACAGAATCTCTCCACGAAGAAATGAAAAATCTTGCATTAAAATATACCTCTGATGATATTAAGGTTGGACAATTACTGAATAATTGTTTTACCGTTCCATCGGTTGCTGGTTACGCTGCTCAGGAGAAAAATTCATGGAAACCGACGCGATTGGAATTTCTTGAAGATGTCTAACACAGTTGTGTGGAATACGGACACGGTGGATTGTGGAATACTAAATACGATTATAGAGACGTTATCTCAGTTGATATGGTAGCATGTTATCCTGAAGTTTTCTTGGATACGGAGAATGTTCTGAATACTTTAAGAGATTTGGACATCCGACACACGAAATGACCAGAGTTGCGATAAACGGACCCTTACCAGATTTTGACTTAGCCGGATTCGCCTGTATAGAGTCGTTTGAGTTTTACGGGGATCTTCATCCGATTGTTTATGCGTGGTTTGGAAGACATTTTTCAGAAAAATGTTGGGCTCCAATAGTACTAATACAGTACATGCTTGATGCTGGAATTTTAATATCGTTAAAAGTGAGTGAAGCAATTATATCATACCGCGTGCAGAAACAAGTTTGGTTGCCAGAACCGGATATATTTAATATTAATGATGCTAGGAGAGATTTTCATGATCTTAACGAAGATGATATTGTTAAAATTACTAATAATATATGTGAATGCAGGAAAAAATACAATGAGAAACTTGCAAAAGATCTCGGCAGAAAAATAATCGGTAAATTTACGCAAAGAGTATCATATGATCATAAACGACACTGTACAAGATTAATTATGGACGATGCTGAACTCGATTTTATAATTGCTGATACAACGGAGAAAAACACATTTATAAGTTTAAGTAATGCTTATTTATCAGATGGAAGTAAATTAGGTACAATTGTGAGCTATATTGATGGTGACTCACCGCAGTTTACTCATTTAAGATCTTCGATGCTAGCGTACGTTTCGATAAATCTATTATCGATGATAAACAGATTTCCTCTGATTGCAGTCAGAGTCGCGACAGATTCATTTTATATAAATAAAAAATATGCGGATTCGTTAAAACAATTGCATATTAACAATCATGCATCATGGGGCGAATGGAGAATAAAACATGAAGACATAATTAGTTATTCTGAATCTGCCAACGTTGAAATTAAAGAAACATATTACAAGAATAATCAAATATCATAATTGTCATCAACAACTGCGCTGTTGCCATCTGTATATGATCCTTTGGCTAGACATAAAACCGTTTATCTTAATGGGTGTGGTGGTTCAGGTAAAACAACACGCGCGATTAAATTATTTAATAATTGTTCTGATATGATTGTTTTGACACCGACACATAAACTCGCCAGAGAAATAAAAGAACGAGGAGTAAAATCATGTACATACCATAGTTTCTTCAGATGATGCGGAGACACATGGACTCCATCGCGGATGGGTGAGATATACATTCCTAAAACTATCATATGGGACGAGATATGCACGGTGTCGCTAGAGGTATTAAAAATATTTCTTGATTCGCTGTTATTGAAGAATACTGCTGTGATAATGTGTGGCGATCATGGTCAACCGCCACCTTTTATTGGATCGTCTCCAGATGAGTGGCTGAAAACATTTGTAGATTATTACGAAGAAATAACTGATGACCATAGAGCTATTGATAAATCACTAAAAGAGTTTAAAAAGTTAATAAGACTACAGCGAGATAAAATACAGTGTGAGATAATGCGTAAAGTAATTCTAGAAACTCCTATGAGTGATTTTTGGACTTTACGGAGACCTGCTGATTTGATAGTTGCAAGTAGAAAAATAGTTTGCGATACACTTCAGCAACAATTATTTACGTTACATCAAGAAAAATTTTCAAATCTACTTGTACCATTATGTTATCGCCCAGCAGATACTCGACGACAGAATGTTGATGTTGAGATTCCTGGTGGTGGAATACAAAATCTTGTGCTAAATGATATTGTTTTACTTGTTGTTGATGTTGTTGAGAGCGCGTTGAGCATGGATAAATCGCCGTGGACGTTAGGATACGCTATAATGATTCACTCGTCACAGGGATTAACTATTACTGATACAAATATTTGGATTGTCGATGATCGTATTGAGTGGTCAAATTTAGTTTATCTTGCAGTGTCTCGAGTCAGAAGAATATCTCAACTGCACAGGGTTATCATGGATTGCGTAGTAACGTAAGAAATCACTAACAACTTTGTCGATATCAATAAAAAATTAGCGAGCTATAAGCAATGTGACAAAAAAATAATCGCGACTTTGATATGGATGCTGAATTTATCATGACACTAAAATAACGATAGAATAATCATTGTGCAAGTTGTAACTGTAATATGCTGTGGCAGTATTCGAATAATAATCCAAGACAATTTACCGTTGATAGAATTAATAGTAGTCTTGGTCACACACG
>JAECUM010081632.1:0-13966 GCA_016617855.1 Megalonaias nervosa | reverse complement strand
TGTGTGATTGTGCGTTATCTATAATTTGTTTTTAAGACTTTGGCCAAGATGGTTAATTTTGCGTAGGAGAAACTGTTTACGAGGTTTCATTTCTCTATATAGCATTGCTTCTTACTTTAGACTTTTCTAGAAACAAATTTTGTTTACAGTCTGATTCGATTTTATATGAAGATGACATGTTAGTGGGTAGATATATATCCATACAATATATTGTTGGTAACTATGTTTCTGGACTTGAAAGATTGACCCTCATCCTAGTTCCTAAATTGTGTCTTTGGTTTCTCTATTGAAGTTGCAGTTATTGGAATTACTCTGTCTTACCTTAACATCAGATGTGGAAACTTATTGTTGTGTTCCTGTTTTGAAAGGACTTATTTATCTAGACGATGCACCGGAGTTACAAACTGCTTTTCGAATTTAGGACAAAAGTACTAATTTGGTATTATTGTGAATTCACTCTAGGTCAGTTTGGATAATATGAATATAATAAATCAAGACTTTGTATAGCAGCACATGCAGACCAGATATTCCTAACATCTTATTAGATGTATGCCAGCGTTAGTTGATTGAGCCAAATTAGATTCATTCCCCACACGACTTTAACACTCTCTAGATTTTTCACAGAGTACTGCGTCCGCTATTGTAACCTGCGAGGTTTCCAAGCGGTGCTCCAATCGGATCAATACCCTGCCGATAAACTATTGACAGCCCTTTTATTAATGATCTGGGCTATCTGGCGTATGTAACATGCAATATTGTGTCATTGTATTAGAATAATAAATAAAATAATGGATTTTTGTCTGGCATTTACTTCTCAAAGAAGAAACCGTAAATATCAGGATTGAATAATACTTGCGGAAATGATATATTTCTTTATAAGCGAAATTCTCACAAATCGCTTCCATGTCCAATTAGTCAGAAACATAGGTGAAATATCCCAGCCTCCAATAAATTTGATATGTTTGGATGTATACGTACAAGGACTGATCGCATTCGAGTTTATCCAGTTCTCAATGGTGGGTCGTTTAAGTTTATATGGGTAGTCATCATCGTTGAAGAAATTCTAGTCAGAACAACTCTATTCAATTTCAAAAGACCGATTTAAAATTTATTTTACCAAAAACATGTTATTTTTTCGCAAGATGGATATCTTAAAATGTTTACATAGATGTTTGCCTTTATTGCTTAAAAAAGTAACGTAGAAAATACAAGTGTCTTTGGAATAGTAGTAAAATGCAAATTGATTTGTAAATTATTCTCGATAATAAGATCTATCTACATCACATTGAATTCATGTGCAATGTTCTTAAGTTTATATTAAGACTATTTCCATCGATCACTTGGTCTTATTTAAAGCAATGGCATATCTCCATTTCAATTTTCACCATTTTGGTGGAGATGTTCTTTTATTTATTATATATTGATGATAAGGTAATATTTTCAGAGACACTAAATATCATCAAGCATCCTTAGCTAAACTGCACACATACTAAATGAGATGGAATATTTTATATGCATTGCTAAAACAAAGGTTATGATTTACATATTTAACAAAAGAGAAGACTAAAGTTTTATTTTAAGTACAGAAAAATGTTCCTAGACATTATGAGCTTTTTAAGTTCTGTTTCTTTCTTGAATACATTTGTATGCATCAACGTAGTGTGTATGCGTTTTTGTATTGTATCGACTATGAGGTTTTGTGCATACGTCAAATCAGTAATGTAATGTTTTGTGTTTTTCTATTTATATAGGTATTATCTAATTTAAAATTATAAACAATTTCAAATGCGGCGCACTGAAACGGAAACTATAACGTAATTAAATATTAGATAGAGTTATCTTCCAATACACGTCTCTTGGTATCCATCTACTATAACAATTTCTGTTTTCGGCTAAAGATAACAACTGACATTTAAAATATGAGTCTAAAGACAAATATAAAAGATAGGCTCAGTTACTGACATTTTTTAAATTTATCATTTTCTGTGATACCGTTTGTAAATTGATGATAAGTGCCGTAAAGACATATTTGTAGATATTTCAAATTGAAAAATAATAGGAAATCAATTTTAAAGTTGTATTGATGCGTATTTCCAACCAGTCAATAGCTGAGGCACGGAACGTCTTGATTGTTTATCACGAAACGAGTATACAACAATATTTGGCACATTGTATAAAATTCTGACAGTTAAGCCATTACGGATTTCGGAAGAAATGCGATCGGTATCTCTCACAACCTATATTGATTTATGAAAAGTCATTGTCAAATGTTTAAATTGAAGCAAAGATGATATTCCGAGAATGTCCTTGTTTTCGTGGTTATGCAGAAAAAAATAAATCATAGATATTCTTCTACACATCCATGAATGTGTCCGTTTGATTAATCTGTTAGTATCTGTGTATTGAATATAATTGGCTTAATCAACGCAAGTGAAAGGATATGCTGCGTCACAATGGCTAGTAAGTGATTGGTTAACAGGTTTAGGTATATTCATGCAGGATATTCACGAGAAGCGAGATAATCGACATATATTTTCAAATAGACATGAACCTAGAAACATTCTTTTTCTGGCTAGCTCGCGAATTTCAAGATGTCAAACATAACAGGTTTATTTACTTTCAAAAGGACTATCTAACAATTCATATCACCAAAAAAAATAAATCAGTTTTTGTTGTTGCATGATTGACTCCTTAAATTGCTTACATGTCATCTGTAGCTTTACTTCCTGATTTAGACACTACCGCATGAGCAAAAGAAGATAAAACTAAGGCGTCTTGACAAATTATCTAATCATATAACGCTGTGCACATAACAATTTCAATGGCAATGGTACTGAATCCTTGCAAAGGTGAATACTTTAGTAGACTGAAACTCTAGATGTGAACATACCATTATCAATATTGTTAATCACATTTTATTCACGTAACGTGTTGACCCCAGTAGTTTACTATACCTTAAATGTAGTATCAGAGTAAAGTAGTGTAATTATCATTATATCGCGTGGACTGAGCCGATGGATATGTTAATACTCACAAAGGCAAACAATTACGCCGAAGTAAATAAACCTTTTAGGAAATAATGTGCGTAATAATACCTGTTTCATGCAGTGTCAGTTGAAGTGAGAACTAAAAGGCGGAAGCACAAATGTGTCATTGACTTTTCAGTGTAGTAGTATAGTAAAACAGTACAGAAAGTGTGTGATTTAGATTTTTAACGTGGCTTTAACAATTTTTGAGTCATAAGATATCTGCAGTGTGACAGTTTATAGTGATGTCTAGCACTGGGGCATCATGCCGCAGACATGTGACATGATATCCCATCCAGTAAAGAAAGAAACAATGTCGATATTTTGATGAAATGATGTCTGTTATATTCCAGCAATTACTTGAAATGACCATGAGAACCAAATTATGCCTGCTACAGCTAGCTCTGCTAGTGCTGGTTCTTGATATTGCAACACGAGATGTGACAGCGAGCAAAGCGAATTCATCTGAAGAGGAAAGGGTTGTATATCAAAATCGATCTGAGAACAACATGAATGCTATTGAATATCATCTACCATTGCAACAGAAGGCGAAAACAGTCTCCGTTACCGCAGGAAATAGCCAATGTCGCTCTGGAAGCTCATGCGGTTATCATCAACGCTCGTCCTACAGCTATTGTTACGTAGACTACAGTAATAATTGGGATTATTGTTGCACTGGATCATGCGATTACCATGGAAATAAGTACATGTGGTGTGAGTCGGGAAATAAATGGCAATATTGCAGTGATGCTGGTTCGATAGGTATCGATGGAATATCGTGTTATTATTCACATCCATGTGGCATGCACCAAGAGTTCGGTAAAGAGAAATTCTATTGGTGCTATATAGATCATAAAAAAAACTGGAGAAGATGTTGTCGACCGTCGTCACGATGCGACTATTATGGTGAATCATACAAGTGGTGCTATACCGGTAGAGACATTGATACCGATTGGCAGTACTGTAACTAGAATCCAGTTCAATAATTGATTTTTACCTTGTGTCTGTACGATACAAGAAAGCAAAGTATACACTGCTACTGCGAACCATCTTCGCTTGTGAAGATCTTTATTAATGATGAACATGTGAATTCTTTATTTCTCGAAGCCAGTAGTACTCTTGCCATTTAGGACCTTCAAATACATTTAAATGCTTTTTTAATTGCTGATCTTTTTACTTACCAGTATCAAATTTGAGACAAAGTCTTTTGTTACCATATACTTTCTAATTTTCTCTAAGAACGGAAAACAATGCGAAATTGATTGCTTTTTGTATTTTTTTGCAAATAGAGTCACCAATGTAGCAGCTGAAAACCATTTATTCTCCAAGTAAGATAACTATTTTCTTTCTTTTCCATTTCATTTTATTCTTTACATGATGCATATTCTTCAAAGTTAATTCCAGTGAAACGAAAATGTCTATTAAATTTCGCATACAGATCAGCCTCGGTTTAACATAGCATTTGCATACGTTCAATAGTATTGTCGACAAGCATCCGATATATTTAGTTTGATTAATAAACGCATGCTAAAGAAATAAAATTGTTTCGTCTTTCTCTGGAAAGGAGGTCAAAGCGATTGTTTCAGAATGAATGAAAATATTTCTTCTTCTTTCTCTATAAACTATTTCCTTTAAAATAAACACTATACGATAAATATAATTTGAAATGGACAATTATTTAATATTAAATTTATGAAACTAGCTGGATACTCTGAAGATTTTCCTCGCTGAGGATTACAAGAGCCTGACATTACTCTGCTTGCTTCCAAAGTTCAATTTTAAAGAATTTCCCATTTGAGATGCTCCATATATGTGCGTTAGATTTTCTTTTCATGGTGGTTATTGATGTCCAGATAATGATCGAAGACGGTGCTATAGCCCGGTTCGAGCGAATATTAAAATACAAAATTATTGGATGGAATAAATTCAGCACTGAGAAGAAGATAAGGAATGGAATAACTCCAATAGCCTCTATACAAAATATAACAATTATTTAATCAGATCAGCAAAATAGAATGTACAAGATCAATTACCTGACATACGTCTAAGAGAACATTGAATAATATATAGCTTTAAAATGAATGTACCAGTTCCGTTTACACAGAATCGGCAAATTTCGTCACTAAATCGAATGTCCGGCATGTCTTCTTAATCTGATAACTGGTTGCTTTTCACTCTTCAGAACCAATATAGCTTGTAGGCTCGGGTTGAACCCTCTTGTTTCCACCTTCCTACTCTTGCGCAACCTCGTTCAGTGGTTTCTCTCCCTGCGTCATGTCTCTTATACTGGTCGTCCACCCATATGTTCTGTCGTTCATCTTTACATCAGTCGTGGATGCCATTTTTCCTTAGCTTTAAGGTCCACTATCTATTCCCTTCAGTACAACCGTTTCCTAACACAACTGGTTACTTGTCTATCATAGAGTATAAACTGCATTTTCCTTAGACAATCTTTACGAGCGTTCTCGCTCACAACCGGAGACAAGATCATTTTGCTCGCACACAACAACTGTACTGCCTCATTTTGCTGTATAATCCATTTTGAAACACAAAATTTGGCCGGTAAAACACATCTCAAGGGGTGAACGTACCCAAACAGAACTCAGGTTCATCTCCCTTCCACTATAAGACACGCCTCTCCAGGGTTTTGGAACATTAACATATTATCACTGTTTAAATGATATTTAAATTCGTATAAATATAACAAACCAATATTTTCTGTAATGATTCTATGGTCTTAAAGAAAGTAACAGAAAAGAACAAAAGGAACAATTTTTATAAACAAGAATTCAACAAATAATTGATTTCTCTAAAATACAAAGAGAAAATGTAAAACAAACTTACGGTATTGCGATTTAAATACCAAATAATGATAGAATTACTACAATAGGTGCTAATAAATAAAGGTCTGACTAATCTTTGGTGCTAGTCTAAATAATTGCTAACACTGAAGGTGTTGATGTGCCTTTAGTAGACGGTAGTCTCTAATGTACTAATGTGTTAATGTCCTGAATTGTACTAATGTGCCAACAGTGTTTTGTTGAATCACAGTAACGTAATCCATTTTTCCTTACTTGAAGTCACTATAATTCCCAGTTAATTACTGTTTCTAAGAATATAATTGAGCACTTTGTATTTCCAAAGAATGATAAATAATTGCACCATTCAAAGTCTGAATATAAAAGTATAAATGATTTCTGCCAGATGTTATTGCAGGAATGATTAATTTGCAAGTAAACAAGATTTATTGCAAAATGTAAGACATGAAAGAATAACCCTCATGAGGGCCAAAGTTCATTTCTTGAAACATCTGTTATATTTAGAGAGTCTGCTACTGAAAGTATTATAAAAATGTAGTAAACATTAAAAATTGACCTGGCATTTCATGTAGAATTTCCAAACCTTTGGACACAGATTAAGATAAATCAAAACCAAAGATTCAGTACAGGTAGAAAATGGATTTGATTGGTATAATATATTACAAATATAACATTATACACAATACAAAATATTAAGAAAAGTGTTCATCTCTATTTATTCATATGTTTAATACTTTTACCTTTTTTTGGAAGAACGTGTAAAAAATCATGGCAAAGTAACGTGAAGAAAATTAAACAAACCCTTAGGTCAAGTGCTGTTGACAACAACTTTACTTCTCTACATGACTCTCGCCCTTCAACATCACTACAGGTATGCTATGCAAATACAGACCGACCGAGATTTGAACTTTGGTGAGACCTATGTCATCTCCTCAAGATACGTTAGTTATAATGTGTACATGATGTGATATATTTATTATTAAATCCACGTAATGAGAAACATAAAGTTGAAAAATGTACTTAATGATAAACGTAGATGATGTACATATAAATAAGTAGAAATACCTCGTAAGTATAAAATATACATACAAAGAGTGTGTGTGATTTGGATTTTTTAACGTAGCTTTAACTACTTTTTAGTCATATCGCTACGATGTCTACAATGTGGCAGTTTATATGATGTCTAGCACTGGAGAATCATGCCGCAGACACACGGAATGATGTTCCACCCAGCTACATTTTCCGGACACCAGGCCGTCAAGTCCTAACGCTGATCTCTTAATGCTGAGCGCCTAGCGAAGCAGGTGTTAATACCATTTTTATAAATAGAAACATCACGTATGTGAAATTTGTACATAAGAAGAAACATGAAGTAAGTGAAATTTGTGCATAATAAGAAATATTAAGTGAGTATCAAAATGTAGAAAATGTGAAACGTAAAGTAGAAAATCTACATAATGACCAAAGTCAAGTAAATATAAAAAATTGATGAGAAAAATCACGTACATATAAAATACAATGTACCAAATCAACAATACCAAGAAAATATAAAATGTGATTAATAAGAAACGTCAAGTACGTATAAAATATGCATAAGAAACGACAAGTAAAAAACGTACAAATTAACGAACGTCAAGTAAGTTTAAAATGTACATAATAAGAAATGTCAAGGAAGAATAAAATGTATATATTAAAAACAAAAAGTATAAAATGCACATAATAAGAAATGTAAAGTACGTATAAAAAGTACGTAGTGAAAAACATCAACTAAGCAAACAATATAAGTAACGAGAAAGATCAATATAAATTGTATATAATGAGAATGTTGAATCAATGTTTACGAATAAAATCCATCTGATACAGTATGCATGAAACGTATCTAGGATACTTTTAGTTCTTCTGCTTTTTCCGCCAAATCACCGTATCGTCAATAAACAAAAAGGATATAAAGACATTTCTTCTAAAATAATAAACCGATCAATGTTTGAATGTAAGATGGGATATAAACATCGTCATCAAAACCATAGTAACCCTTTTATAATCTTCACCAACCAATAAAATACAAATGACGTTGTACAAGTAGATATCTTTTACCAGACGTTGCCTTGCATATAATAAAAATATAAGATAAAATCTGCTGAAAACGTTTTGCTTTTTACTTGACAAATGTTCTGGGCAAATGATAGACCTGGTACTTTTAAACTCTATATGAGAAATGTATGTACTCGATGTGTCTATGAAGCATATGAAGAAGACATTCAAAAGAATGACATATATCTAGTTTTTCTCTCATTCCCCAAGCCCAAATGCATTTATGTCAACATCTTAACCGATCCGTTTTTCCGCATCGCTGACCCATTCTGCACGCATATCTTGAATGACCGCTTCGCTATGGTCACCATCTTCAGTGTAATCATGGTGCTGGATATGTTTGTTAGCCTTCTGTTTTGACTGTGGTTGTGCCCATGTTCTATTAAATGTATCAGTTGTCTGTTCGGTCACATGTACCATACACGTAGTTTTCAAACAACGGTTGCGAAGGGTATTTGAGAAAAGTGGGTTGTTGGAAGTCTGTGTCAGTTAGCCAATATATTGATATTCTGGAATTGACGTTGTTTGTTATTATTAACGTACTATTCCTCCACCCCTTGACTTTAATTAACCAGTTAAACAAATTGCGTATTTTTAGGCTATTGGAAGTGAGAACTTCCTGTCTTGTCCTCTGAAATTTCACTTTTCCGGAACAATAGACTGTGTTACTTAAAACTGCCTGTATTTCATTATTATTGATCTAGTTTTTACTGATATTTATATTGTGTGTATTTATGCTGATTTAGTTTTCATGTAAATTTACATGACTTGAGAAGCCAACATTTAGTAGCAGAAAATTAGGAGAACTCTGTTTTGAAAAAATATCTGCAAACTCTTGAATTAAGCTTGATGCTCTGGCCTCTGGAATAAAGACCTAATTCAGTTCATTATTTTACTTTAAACACATCTCGAAATAAAAGAGAAAATATTTTTGCAAATGAAGACAATGGTGATGATGGGTATTTAAATATACTTTTTATTATTTCATCATAATCAATTGTGTTAATAAAATTTCACAAATATTCTTTTCTTGGTCTTCTACTGCAAACTGTTAATGTTGAACTGAGGAGCCTGTAGTTGAAAAATAGATTTGTTTGGGGAGTTTCATCGACCTCAGTCTGTATCTACGTGTATTTTGTGTTGTTTGAACTTCTCGCTTGATCCGATGCTGTTGTCAGACTATTTGAAGAACTGATCACCTGATACAAGTGAAAGAACACAGCTAGGTTGTTGACACTCGAAAATAGACTCGAGATTGTTTTGCATTATTATATTTTTGCGGGCATAACAAGCATGCTTAGAACAAAAGCTAATAATCTTATGTTATTGGTTATTATAGCCAACTTCAAATTATGTATGTTTCTGTAACAGTGCCATATTTTTCTGAAAACTATAACCATAGTTTTTCTTCTCATTTTGCCTATTATCTTGAGATGGTGGTTCTTTTAAAGTTTGATAATTAAAATGGAATCATTGACTTTGAAAAACAATAGCTATGCGTGAAACATTTTTTTAAGATTGTTATCAGTCACAGTCTGGGTGTACCGATACTCCTGTAAAAGAATATCTGTGAAAACCATATGAGTGGGAATAGAATGGTCGGTTTCCATGTATCGAATGACTATATTTCGAACATACTATATTCACAGTTTGGCTTCACCTGTGTGTGCTCTTGGGAAAGGCACTTAGCTCCCACTTACTTGGCACAATATAACAAAGTATTGGTTAACTGTTTAGTAAGTATGGATCCGATAATTCAAACTGCTGAAATAATGAAAATGCTCATTTATGAATCTCTTTCAATGACGAGAGTGGCAACTTTGAACGTATAACTGTTATATATTTCAATGTCGTGTAACGTGTCCTAAAGATTTTGATTTTATGCACAATATTTATCACAATACAAATAAATGTTATAGTTGAGGTTAATAGCTACAACTTTAGTATCTTTGGTGTGCTTCATCCTTTCTGAGAACGAGTCATTAGATTAAATTACAGGCTAAACCTTATTTCATACAGGAAACCCCAATCTTGAGAAACAGATCGGGATCGGGAAGTATTTCCTATAATCATTTTCATCAACATGTAATATGTGGAAATGACGTTGTATGTGTGTTTGTGTTTGTGAAATTTGATTTAATATGATTTCAAAGTTAAAACCAATGACAAATGGAAAATGTACAACTGTTAAACATATAGCAAATTGTTTTCCTTTGAAAAAGAGATTCTTGATACTGAGAGATCCGCAAATGACCGTCAGATGAAGGATTTCGGTATCGTCACGTGGATGTGAGTAATTGAGCGAGCGCACTATGAATACAGCCATATTGCTATTCTGCTGAGAGAAAATGCGCCTTGATCTTTAATCTTGTGATACGATTTAATGTTACTATTCACTTATATCTCTTGGGTGTTTTGTCGATATTTTCTTTGAAAGTGTTTTGGAAAAATTTAATTAAGCAAAAATGAGTCCAAGGCTTGGGTGCGACATCGACAGTCATATTAATGAAGTCACACGTAGTAACATTTCAAAACTTAACAATTGCATTGTAGGCTGCACAACATTTGGGAACGTTGACGCTAGTTATAGTGCAGTGGCTATGATAAAAACATGGCCTTAACATTTTATCTTTGAAATAGCTTGATTACCTTTTCCGTTGCAACTATTAGATACATACCAGTTCTACTGCCTATTGCAGTTCATGATCTTCCAGTAAATATAGTTGAGAGGAATTATTTATTTATATTATACAATTTGAAATTAGAATGTGCTCATTTATATTTGGGCTAAGACGCTATTTTGGGATTTTTGGGAATTGGTTTAAAGACATTTTAGATTTCATCATTGATATATCTGTAAATAAAAGACATCTACTGGGTTACAATATTCAAGACAACTGGCATATCAGGATATTGAACACTATTGGAAACCATTCTCGGCATTTTATATTCTTGCACATTGCAATTGGACATTAATGATTTAATTCACAATTATGTCAGTGTTTATGAATTTTTACTTTAAAGATTAGGAAATGAGTTTCACTTCATTCATGTAGATATTATAAGACGTAGTATTGTAGCAAATATTGGGGGCTCATCGCGGTTCTGAATTTCTTTAAAAGGTTTCTGAGAATTTGAAATTGTAATTGAAATTTGGATTGACACTGTTTAAAACTTTTCATTGTCTGTAGTAAAGGCTTTCTAATTTCACACATTTGAGAAATCTTTAGTGGATCCAGCAAATCTTCACAATCTCATTTAAGGTCGAGAGCTTCATTTTAAATAATACCCAAGAAGAGATGGAGACTAAGAAAATGGAAGAGGTTCTTGAGCTTGCATTATGCTTTGTCTGTGGCACAAGCTACTTCAACAAAGCAAGAGATAAAAAATGTTTTGATTCAGAAGTTTTGGAAAATGAAATATATGTTTGGATAATGTTGCTTTGTGTTGGATTTGTGTGTATATGTTCTTGATATTACATTATAGGAATACCAGTTGACAACCCCCCAGATGGAATTGGATTTAGTCTTTGAACAGTTGTAGCAAATAATATAAGCTTTTCAAGTCAGAGGTCAAAGTGAAGAGATGAAAGGTGATAATAGATGAGGTAAAGTAAGAAGTAAGCTCAGATACGAACATCTGTGACTGTAGTTGATAAATATTTTCATTTGGGGTTTCCATTTTCTAGATGTAGTTGTTTCCTTAACGCTGGAAAACGTGATGCAGAGACTGCCAAATGAGTAAGTATTTTAATGTATGTAGGAGTGAAGAATTACATTTTCCATCGTAATTTATATCTTAACCATTGAGATGAAACTATTATCCTCATTCTAGTATAAGCTTAATAGATATAGTCGGGATACTGCTGTGACAATAATATAAATATATAATGATATGTTTCCACACAAGGTTTCTCCTATTCACGTGACACGTCCCCACCATATCTTAATCCACTCCGCAGTAAAAGCCAGTAACCATTGAGTCGAGGATTATTGCTGTTCGACAATATGCAACAAAACATTTCAAGTGACCACAGATCTCGTGAAATTCAACATTAAAGTCCGTCTGTCCAGTGTAAAAGGTCAGATCCAAACGGTCATAATGCTTCTGAATCATAGGTTTCCTTGCTTTTGTTACAACTGTTTAGTTTGTAAAACGAGATACGCTATGCATAAAATGTGTGAAACATACGTGGATTTTCTATTCAAAAGTGTTGTAAGAGATGACAAAATGGTAACCTTGTACACGATACCTTGTAATTGAAGGATCAGATGATTGAGTCCCAAGATGCAATACTATTTGCCACGTATATTTAAGGCAAAGGTTAAGAAAAGGAAATCACATTTTCTCCCACTGTGAAGTTTTTATATTGATACTTTCATTTATGGATCATATCCCAATTCATCAATTGCTGTCTAATACTATTCTCTTTATATTGTTTCGTAAGTTCTACTACCCTCGAATAAGTTTCCTTTCTTGTCAACAATGTTTAAGCGTTTCAATGCATTCCAAACCAGTAATTATACGCATATTATATAGATATTAACAATAAAAATTGTAAAATACAACTTTCCACTTGTGCTCTAAATTCGTTGCTACTCATATATCTCAATAACACATAACACATAACACACTAAAATTAACATTGACCTCGCTGTACAACCCGGACCATAATAGCTCTTCGTAGCATGGTGACGATGCATGACTTCGTATGGAAAAGAAGACATTCATCGGAATAATAACCTAGACCGACAATTACACAAAATAGAAAAACAGGAAGGTGATGTTCGATTTATTAAACCGTTTCTATTTACATTGGCAGTTCTCCTATCAATCAGGTAATTTTTGTGTGGTTTTATCGGCAGGTTTACGGCATTATTGTCAATATCATGCTGAAGATATGCGAGATAATTGCCTATCCAAGGACACTAAAAATGTCATTATTGTTGTTGCCATATTGAGATAGCGTTGACACAATTTAATATACGCCTTAAGTCTTTTTGTACGTTAAGTAAAAACAACAGAATATTTCAAAGCGGAGAAGAACAAAATGGTTACATGAAGGCGTCATACAGACAAGCTAGAATGGAGAAGGAACATGTACAAGGCTATTGTGATGTGACATAGTATAGAAAAATATTTGTGAAGAGGTACTACTTAGTTATAATTTTTATTTTGCATATTACAAACGCGTCATAATAAATCAACTAGCAGCTAAATACTTTCTAACAACCCATAAGGCTCAAGCGTGATGTTCAAGGCATTCAGATGAGCTGCGTATTCAATTATCTAGGCTGTTTGCTATTTTATTGAATAAATGGCACGCTCGTCATTATTGAATAAGTAAAATCTCATGTTTTTGCTCATTTCAAAAGAATGAAATTCATGAAACTATTTCTTGCTAGATAACAATCACAAATATGTACGCCATTCAACGTACTGATTGCAATGATATTTCAGAAACTACTTCATAAACTGTCGATATAAATAGTGATTGTAATAAATTGAACGGTAAGAAAACATGTCCTGAACAGCAAAGACTTTAAAGAAATCATGAAATAGCAAAGTTGGATGTTAGAAGTTAAGACGGATAGAAGGAAGATCGGAATATTTTCAGTGAAAACTCAAAGTTGAATTTGATCAAACATCTTTGAAAATAGTTGACACTTATATCTATTTGGGTATTTATTTGTCTAGGTCTAGTAGTTTCCAGAATGCTGGGAAACGTAATGCAGAAATGGCCAACAGAGCAAGGAGAGTAATATTTGTGAGAGTTTATAAGTTAAATTTCCATCGCAATTTATTTCGTAACAATTTACATGAAAATATTATAACCAGTGTATTTCATGCTCCTGAATTATTAATTTTCCAGGATCCTAACATAAAGCGATTCAGCTGTGATTGTATGACAAATAATTAAATATATCAATGTATCTTGCCGTGCTAGGCTTCTCCCTTCACGTGACGCTCCCCACCTATAATGCCGTCAATTACATTGACAAATGATCTGAAGTATAATTCTTTTCGATA
>JAECUM010081629.1:0-11669 GCA_016617855.1 Megalonaias nervosa | reverse complement strand
TAAGAACAAATATATTGCTAAAAAACACGACTCAACTAGCATAGCTAACTTAAAAATGACCTACTACGAAGTTATGCTAACCAAACAGCAGAAAAATTGCCCGTTTAACAGAAATATCACATAACTTTAGAGATCAGGTTAATAACATTAAATCAAGCTCTAAAGAAAATTTGCTGTTAGGTGAATGATTAAAATTACTTCCAATTAAAATGGTTTAATAATTGCTACTGTTTCGACAACTATTGGTTATACAGCAATAACTCATGGCCCAACCATGGCAAACTTTATAAAAGGATCAACTATATTTAGCGGAGCTACTGTTGGCTGCGTTTGAGGGGTATGTGGTGGTGGAAGTGCTAGCCATGTAGCGACCGGGATGGCGGACGTAGAGGTAGGAGCAGCTGCGATAGCGAATTGATTGATAAATGGAAGAAAGGTTTGAAAATATTTATTTAACTTAGCTAGAAAAGCAGCAGTAACAAAGCTGAGGTTTAGCATCGGCTGAAGAAATTATTTCTTTAATAGCTGTTAATGCTTTTTTTTCATTTGTGAATTAATTTGATTCCACTTTGTAAACTGTTCTAAAAGTTTTATTTCTAGTACAGCGAAGGATTGGATATTAATTTGTTAATAACCCTGCTAATCAGCTAGTCATTTTGTCGATCTATATAAAAGCACCAGCTGCTGAATGAATGTGAACTATTTCTTTATTTGTTTGCGATCTATATCATCAGGCAGTATTTTTGCAGATTTGTCGACATAATTTCATTGTATTTTTATTTGTGGTTTTTGTATTCTGGCAAATTATTACAGCTATTTTTTTTACGTTCATATTTTCATCAAGAGCTACTCGTAGTTTGAGCTGGCGACATTCTCAAAGTATTATTATAACCTTCTATCCTTCTTTGCACACCCCATATCACAGAGTGGTAACATTACGCCTTCGTTATCAATTACATAGGTTAGTCTAAGTTTTGAATTAAATGTTGCTATGTATATTTAATTTGTATCATTTGTTGGCGTTTTCAAATTGCATTTATTTATTTTGAAATTATTATTCATTGGAATCACACAGTGCTGAAAAAAGTCTTCCACTAAATCGTTAATTTGAATTTATGTATTATTATTATATATATTTATTTATGAACATACTTTTGTTCATCGCCACATTCAAGGCCATTGGTACCTTAGCACACTCGAGACTACAGGAACATCAACACATTCAATATTGGAACTTATTTGAAACGTCACTGGAATTTAATTGGAACTTTATTGATTTGGACGCGTGACAGAACGTTGAGGACTGTTTGGTATTTAATTTATAATACTGTAAAATTGTTTTACAATTTCACATTGTTTTCTATGGAAATAAATTGCTTGTTGCATTTGACAAAAATTTATTCGTTTCACTCTATTCAATGGCTTAGTTTAAGACCATATAGTTGAAACAGAAAATTGGGGGTTCGTCCTGGATACGAATTTCTCTAAAATATTTCAGAAGACGTCATTTTGGTTTTGAAAGGAAATTTCACTTTGTTTTGGAATTTTCTTAGTCCCAGATAATTAATTTTAGCACATTTGAGAAATCTACAGTGAAACAACCACAATGCCATATACTTGGATAACTTTGTTTTAAATCCTACTCTGGGAAGGATAGAATACTTGAAAAGGACGAATTGCACTACAAAGTAAGAAATAATTTTGTCCAATATATGGTGGCGAATAATTGTTTGGATAAACGTGCTTTGGGTTAGATTAGTAAGTCTCTATCTGGCTCCGAAATGAAATTAATATAATTGAGATTAAAACACCAGATGGAGTTAAGAAAGCTTCAACTTAAGAAAAGAAAGAAGAGAGACAAATGCAATTGGAGAAGGAAAAGAAGAGAGACAAATGCAATTGGAGAAGGAGGAAAGAAAGAGTCAAATGCAGTTGCAGAAAGAAGACAGAGATAGACAAAAGCAAATGCAGAAGAGGAAAAGGGAGAGAAAACGAGAAAGAGAAGATAAACTAATGCAAATGTAAAGAGAAAGAGACGAAGGAAATTTCAATTTAGATTAAAAGAGTTAGAGCTGGCCAGTGGAGAGCCCTCTCCCTCTTTCACACAAATCCAGGCTTTGATGTTACAAAAAATATTAGGTTAATACCTCTTTAAAGACAAAAAAAGTAGATAAATATTTTCCTCATTTTGAACAAATTGCTGAAATGTTTAAATGGCCAAGAGAACATTCAAATCTAATATTACAAAGTGTATTGATTGGCAAAACTCGCGAAGACTACTCTTCCCTGTCAGTAGAGCAAAGTGCGGATTATGATCTGGTTAAGGAATGTATCTTGAAGGGGTATAAGTTGGTAGCTGAGGCATATCGACGATGGTTTAGGAACTACAAAAGCTGGACAAACCAATGTCGAATTTGCAAGGGAAAAAGAACAATTATTTGATAGGTCGTGCTTAGCCAAGAAGGTTGGACAAGACTGATAGCCGCAGACAACTCATATTAGTCAAACTGTTTTTAGATTTGCGTTCATAGTGACGACAAGACCTATCTTGATGAGCAAAAGGTTAAAACTGCAGAAAATGCTGCTCGTACAGCTGAAGGGTATTCCTTGACTCACAAAGTTTCATTTCTCAATAAGTCTTCCACTCAGTAGTTTTTATTTTTTATATTTTTATTATGAAGAATTATGAATCGTTCATGTCGGAAGGTTCTATATCCCTTATGGGTGATTCTACCAAACCCATCACTATTAAACTTTTAAGGGACACTGGAGTTTCTCAGAGTCTTTTATTATCATGTACTTTGCCTTTATCTAGGAAGTCATTCTTCCGATGAAAGTATTCTTATTCAGGGAGTAGAGTGCAGCTTTATTAATGTCAAAACGTGTTGATCACATTATACTTCTTTTTGCTACTTAGTCCCTTTATTCTGATCAGGGTATTAAAAGACAATCACTCATTGTCGAACAGGAACAAGATCAAGGGATCTCCTATTTCTTTTAGAGTACTATTCTGGAAACTGAAGTTACACAAGCAGCAAATTTTTATTTTGTTAATTATGTGGTCCTTATGAGAAAATGGAGACCACCTGATGTACCTTTTGTTGACGATTGGTCAGTGAGCTACCAAAATTGTTGTCATATAGACAGGGATGTCTTAGTCTAGCCCATGAAACTCCTTTGGCCTCTCATTTAGGGGTCAATAGCACCTATTAAAATATATTTAGTCATTTTTATTGGATGAAGATTAAAATTCGCGTTTGTAAATATCTTATATCTTGTCCCATCATGAAATGGTAGGAAAACACGACCTTAGGATACCTAAGGATCATCTAAAACCTCTTCCTTCATTTGTCGAACCATTTAGCAGAATAATGGTTGACTGTGCCGATCCCTTACCTTAGACCAAGTCAGGCAACCAATACTTGTTGACCATAACGTGTGCGTCTACATGAATTCCAGAAGCAAATTCCTTTGAGGAATATTGAACCTTAAACCATTGTAAATGCTCCTGATTTTGAAATATAAGTTGTCAAAGTTGTGAAGTAGCAATAACCAATCTTCATTCTACTCAATCAAAAATTAAAGGTATGACAAAAATACAGAGGAAAGGAGTTTTCAGCCTGGTGATAAGATAGAGTTCTACCTCTCTCGCCGATATCTCTAAATGGTCGTCAGGCTGAGTATTATGTTGCTTATGCAGATGAAATGAAAGTGACTTCAGCTGTATCATTAACACACCTTGGATGCGAAAAGCAAATAAACTTTGTCATATAAATATGCTAAAAGGAGTATATTGATTGTTTGATCATTCAGTCAGATTAGTTGTTCATGTCGCACACAGTGAGGATTGAAGGGATGGAATGAAATCGGACTGAAATGACTTTGCTGTAACCAATCTTCGGAATTCAGAAATCAAAAATAATCTGGGCCAAATACTTCAATTTCTACGGCCACAAGAAAAGATTGATCTATTATTTAAATACGAACACTTGTTTTCAGATGTTCCATCACGAACAAATAAAATCTACCATGACATTGAAATTGTAGATTCCACGCTTGTGTAACAGCATCCATATAGGATAAACCCTCTCAAAAAGGAGTGTTTGAAAAAAGAAATGTAATATTTGATTGAGAATGATTTCATAGAGTCAAGTAAAAGTGACATGAGTTAACCATGTAATCTTTCGAAACCGGATTATACTTTCTGCATGTGCGCATGTTATATAAAAATGAACAGTTTGACCAAGAATTTTTAATTACCAAGAATCTATGACAGCGTTGACAAAATTGGAAATGAGAAATATGTCACCAAGTTGAACCTTTTGAAATGATTGTGGCAAGTTACACTCATGTCAGGGCAAAGGAAATTTCTGCATTCCTAATTACAGATGGACATTATCAATATAAAGTGATGCACTTTGGGATGACACGTCCGCCTTGTACTTTCTAACATGATTACCTCTGGTCTAGACTATTTTGAGGTTGATATCAACGATATCGTCATCTAGATAAACAACAACACATGGAAAGATCATTTGGAAGCAGTCCACAAATTCTCTGATTGATTCAATGATGTAAGTAGGATATTAATTTAAGTAAAAGTGAGTTTGCTTGATCTACTTTTTTAAGAGATATTGTGGGACACGGTCCAGTTAAATCTATGGAACTTAAAGCCAACGCTATCTCTGAATTCATTGTGTCTATCAGTAAAAAGCTACTGATGCGATATTTGAGTATGACTGGATATTGCCAGAAAGTCTGCTCCAATTGTTCTATAATTGCTGAACCCTAAACCAATTTATTGAGTAAGGAAACCAAGTTACATTAGTCTGAAAAATGTCAGAAGGCTTTGATATGTTGAAGGCCGAACATAAGAGTAAACCAGTTCTTTCAAATTTCAGTCAATCATTAAAAATGTATTTTGATGTAAGTAATTTTGGGGTTTTTGCCGTATTGATTCAAGAAGACACAAATAGTGTAGATCATCCAGGGTACTATTTTTCGAAAAAACATTATACAAGCACCAGATAAATTATTCTAGAATCGGGAAGGATTCTTTGACTTTGATATTGACTTTGCAACACTTTGAAGTGTATATTGCTTCAGTTCCTTCTCCGATTTTTGTATTCAATGATCCCAACTCCCTTACTTTCATTGGGAAGGTGAAAAACGGAAATCAGAGATTATTAAGCTAGAGTTCGATGCTGCAGGAATATAATATTGACATAAGGCACATCAAGAAGAAAGAAAATCTAACTACAGATGCACTTCCAAGCGTATATATTTATTATATTCTTCATCTATATTTTTTATAATTCATAAGACACCATACTATGTACTTTAAATTATAAGTAATTTATTAATATTTAATAAGAAAGATTCATTGCATAATATTTTTTCTTTATGAGTGGAGGTGTTATGCATATTTAATTTGTAGTGTTTGTTGGATTTTTTAATTATTATTATATGTTATGTGACTCATTTTTTAGCAATTGACATTTTCCCAAAATCATCTTTATGATGTATCTCACCAGTTGCATTTATTTTTTAAACAACATAATACAGAGCTAATAATTTCCCTGTGAGTATAAATTAAACATTAGGATCGTTATCAGTGGAGGTAATCATATTTATGTGAATCTGAGTCTTGGGCATTGGCTTTTCATTTGGAAATCTTGGGTGTTATATTTAGGGAGACACGGCGAACTTCAACAGTCGGAGCTGGTCGTGGAGTTTATGAAGGTACATTAACGGTACGGAATAAACCTAAAGCAATATAGAGCGAATACGTACTATACAAGACTAGGAGTAACTTCAAACGAGACAAATGCACAACACAACCCACACGCCGGCATTTAATAATTTTAGCATAATAAAATGGAAAGGATGTCTTACCGGACTCGAAGTTTAGAAGCGTTATAATTCGTTCGAATTATGCTATAGCCTGCTATTACTCGCGTGAAAGACAAGCGCTCTTCATATGTAAGAGCAGATTAACCCAAGGTGTTTTCTCTCCAAGTCGAGAGGAGAAATGCGCAAAGATTTGATTAGTCTGGTGGGGAATCGATATTAGCACCCCTTCATGCACTTCATGCACTATGATCGATCGCTCCATCAATCACTCACTCCTAAAAAAACACACACACATTGATCAGAACCATGTTGTTTACTTGAAAAATTATTAATTCTTGCATTCTAATCTGAAGCAAAATCAGCCGTATTCTTGTGTTCAGTTTTTAAATTGGATTTATGTATTTATTCAGTTTATTGTTCACTGGAATTACAAAGTGCTTAATAATAATTCTTGGACAAAATCATTAATTTGAATTACTGTGAATTCAGTCAAGGATATTTTGGATCATACTACTTGAAAAGACTCAATACATGCGAGTTGCACATTCGCGCATTGGAAAATATAGGCACATCAACACATTCAATATTAGACTTTATTTGAAACACCACTTGAATTCAGTTAGAACACTATTCATGTGGACTTGTGATGGAACTTTTAGGACTATTTGGGATTTAGGTCTTTTTAAATTTTCACTTTGTGTTTTATGGAATTAAATTATTTGTTGAATTTAAAAAAAAAAAGAAGTTTTTTTCGCTCTTTTCTGTTATTTTGTTTAAAACCAAAGATTCGTAACAATATAATATTTTGTCTGAATCATAACCTCCTTCACCTACAGTTAAATATAGAAACTTTTGCACGTTTCATGAACATCATATTCAGACTCCGAATTAAAATTTCTCTTTAGTACATGTCCATCTTAAACAGAAATCACATATGGTCAAATACTCTTATTTAGACGTCCTATACCTTCATTTCTTAATCCGATGCTATCTTAAAGAAGGTAATAAGTCCATTTTATTTATTTTTCTGGTGTTACTTTGAAGATTTTGCGCTCAAGAATGTACTGTATCTACCATCCTATATTCTATCATTTATCTAATCATATACTTCTTGTCATCGTTAATCATGACCATCTCTATCGTGGAACAGGTTCCGGGTCCATTAGCAACATTGAAAGTCTTCCCGGTTAAGTATCTCCAGTTATGATGTATTGGGTTATATAAATGTATTATTACAGTTTATGTCAAGTTTAGTTAGATCCATAATGTTGTTTTCTGGATTAAATGGTGACAATATTAAGAATTCACACAGCAGTTTTAGTATATAAAATTATATTATGAAATCCATTTATTGATTTGCTAACTCTGGTATATTGGCATTTGATACTCGAAATTCATCACTATAAACGTTTATAGTGTCGTTTCTGAAAATTTTCGTGTCATTTTTTTAGTAAACTACGTATTTTCTGTGCATTATATGTTGTTCCTTAAATAAATTTGATATTTCTTATTCAACTGGTACATTAAACTGGGTTGCAGGAAAAGGGGAAGGCTCCCTCCATGTTTTTCTTCTAAATCTGAATTCGTAGGTTTATTGTTATCAAATCTGGCAATATACGCTAACACTTTATCCTAAATTTGGTTTTTCTGTGACTCTGTTGTATGAACGTTCGGTGACCTGGGTCAAATGATTTTCAAGACATGTGCCAGAGGAGTCGTGAAATTGAAAATATGAGTGACCCCACATGAAGGCCAGGGGAAAGATGGCTCGGGTCTCATTTTCATAAATCATCTTCCGGCTCGGTATTTACCAGTTTCTTTGAATTGTTTTTATTTGATCAAATTATTTTCAACGAAGAAATATGAATGTCCATTTAAAAATGTCGATGTTTACTTCTTTCATGCATTGTGTGGATGAAAGGGGATTGGATTTGTCTCTGAATTAACGAATTATATCTCGATCAGTTTTGCCGTGCACATCTCTCGTCGATTGAAATTCTCAGCTAATCGAATGGGATGAAAATCTATTGAAGTCGATGATCCTATATTCTCTACCGTTACTCAAGGCAGCGCACATACCATCTATACACAAACACCATTTATGTCAAATCGTTGCCTTGCTGTCTTGATGACGACGGAAGCTAAACAAGCGTTGGAGAGAACTTGCAGTATCATTTGAAGTTAAAACGACAGAATACAACTCTATAGTAAACACTGAGTCGTTGTCATGTTGACTCTACATGATACTCAAGATTCTCTCTGTCATTTCTCAGTTTCAAATGTTCATGTCTTGCAAAGATTTTAATGGCGGTATTTTGTCACAAGTACAAACAAAAAATCTCAAATGAAAAAGCGAACAGTTCGACTTCCAAAATGACAAAAAAAAACAAAATAAAAATTAAACAATAAATCAAACCCTGTTTCTATTGCTTTCCTTATATCACTGTGGTAACAAGCTCGATTTGCTCTTTTGCAATCATGTCTTTGATCCCTGTTGCACGGATGCATGTGTGTGGGTGGTTTTCATTTTTCGCTTTCTTCTATCACATCGACCACATTTCAGCCTTGTTTAAGATGTCAGAAATTGTTATGAAGTATAGAGAACGTACATGTTTTGAGGCGCTTCAAGCAAATACAAACCTTTCCGACTAAAATTAAATACCACAAATGTTAGAAGTATTAATGATAGAGAAATAATTACACAAATAAATGCCATTCTTTACTTACTTTGAATAAATTTAAAATTAACATTTTTCTATAATGCGTATAATATTTGTACACATGGTTCAATTTACCCTCCAGTGACTGCCGTAACCAAATAATTAAATAAAGATTAAATGACTCTAAAGACTGCTACGTTAAACTGATCAACCACTGCGGAAATTATTATATTGCAAAAATCTCCATTAACTATGACCACTTGACATTTCTCTGCATCAAAGGCAACCAGATTCCACTAATCTGTATTAAATTTAAAGTTTATCGTCGGTTCTTTCAATTTGCAAAGAAGAATAAAAGAATATAGTTCTTTTTAATGTGCTCTTTTTGTTTCTTGCTGTTATATGTACTGGCAACTTTCCACACTGTTTCATTTCATTTGATAAGTCACTCAAAGTTTACTTTCTCTTTCCTAATCGTTTTAATGCTGAATTTTATCTACATTATTCACAAATTATGCGTACTCATAATTGCCTCGTTTTCTTAACGTTTTATGGCTTTATGCTGTTCAAATGTTTTCTCATTTTATCCTTCCTCTTCGGCCATAAGAATCATTTGATTCATCTTTCGCAGTTATTGTGATGTGTTTCTGTAAACATCTCCACTGATCATTTTGTTGACTGTAATGCTTACAGAAAACTCTGACCGTTTTAGCTGCAACTAATAATCTTTAGTATAATTAATTATCAAAACCTTCGACTACGTTGTACTTCTTTTTCTTTCAGAAGACCAAGAATAAATCTGATAGTTTCCTCATGGTTGCAAAGTGCTTTACTTCTCACAGCAATGCAAGTTTCATCGGGTAAACAAGAAATATTCTATAACCTAGTAGTTGTAAACAATTGATTCTTTGTCACTTTTGTTCACAAAATTATTTTTAAAAATAATCGCTTTTGTCCATATTTTCTATTTGTAGTCCGCACGTAATTGCGAAGCTACGGTTTGCACACAGTCTGAGGAGTATTTGCCTATTATGTCGTGAGTGTGTGTGATGTGGCTCTCTTCTTATATTATGCGACATGTCTTTCATATTTACGTATTACTTACAGAATTTGTGAAGCACGGTTTAATTAGAATTATTGTCTTTGATGTCACCTTATATTTATTGCAAAGGACACAATCAAAACCAAAATATCTATAATCAATATAATCAAATATCTTTTCTTCGAAAAGCATGGATAGAGTTATAAAGCCAAAGAAAACAGAACATGCCAATATTATTTGGTTGTCCATGCCAAGCGGGTCGTTTGTTCAAATCACGTAATGCCTCAGACTATTCAGTCATTTTTGTTACAGAATAATTTTCCATATGCGTGGGAAGTTGACTTTCATTGTAATATTTTGAAACAAATCAAGATTCATTTTATAATATGGAAGAAAAGCAATCAAATAATGTACGAGTCAACGCTCTTAATATAAGTAACAGAAAAATGTGACAAGCAACAAGCTTTATAAAATTCATCAAATAATTTATTCCCTAGAATACAAAGTGAACATGTAAAAAAGGAACTTACGGTATTGTGAATTAAATCCCAAATAATCCTAGAATTACAGACACAAGTCCTAATAATTAAAATTCTGAATAAACTTTAGTGGAAATCCAAATAAAGTCCAACGCTGAAAGTGTTGATGTGCCTATGATGGCTCATCAAGTGTTGTTGTGTCAACAGTCTTTTGTTGGATCACAATAATGATATTCCAAGAATAAATGCTTATTTGAAATTTCAGTATAAATTAAAGTTTCTATTTCCAAGAATGGTAACAGATCACTTTTGTATTCCCAGAGAAGAAATAATCTGAATAATTTCAAATCAAATACTGTACATAACAATAACTTGATTCTGCTTGTATGTTTAAGCACAAATGAATAATCTTTACAGTTACAAGAGTATATAGTCTTCTACATATCATCAGGTCACAATTAGCATTTTCTTAAAATAAAGCTATTACCTCATGGAAAATTACCTTCTAGAAACTTCTTAATGTTTAGAAAATAAAATCTTAGTTATAATTAGAAAGTCTGTTAATGAAATTATAATACATCACCTGGAGTATTTCAGGTACGCCAGGTAAATTGTATGGAAATTCCAATAACGTAGACCCAAATAAACATGCTCACTTAACTTAATAATGATTCAGATATTAAACTCATACACATAAATAATATTTTAGCTATATATTAGTTGTTTACAGAAGAACAAAATGTCATTAATCAGGTCAAGTAGAAAAAAAAATTGATTTGGGACAAGGTTAAGTCAAACATACAATGCGAGATTACAAAAAGATAAAATGAAATAAAAAAAAATAAAAAAAACAAACAAACAATGAAAAATTAAATGTACATGACAAACAAAAGAAAAAAAACAAAACAAAACAAAAAAAACAAAAGAGCTTTAAAATAATGTATCTTCCTCAATTCAAATAGTGTCAGTCAGTTTTAAATCAATAAAAAAAATAATTTCTAAAGCTTGTTTACAGCTTCAATAACAATGATTAATTCAGCCTTAAATAAAAAGTCAGTGGATGACATCTACAATCGTAAGACACTGAAAACACTAAACGCAAAATCGTAGATAAGTAATTACACGTTATTGCAAAAACGGGTTAATGGTTCCGTTGATTCAAACATTTCTTTTATTCTAAACAAGGTCCATTTGTAATGGTTTTATCCTTGTCAGTAATTTTGTTGTTTGCATTTTTCTTCCACTTCAAGACACACAAGCTTTAAATATGTTGGCATACAATGAGAAGCCGCCCTTTACACCTTGCAAAGTAAGACCTTTCGCTTGAGCATATGTTAAATAGCGTATTATTCAAGAATAACCTTGCACGAGACTTAAACTTTCTATTCAGGTATTAATATTATTTTTTTTTTCTTATGGTCCGAGCATTTGAAATTGAACACCGTATGGGCATTGTATTAAGATGAGCACTTTATACAGTTTATAACCTTAATGTCCAAAATGACAAGAAAGACGAGGAAGTCTGAATTCCAAAATGTTGATATAAAAAAATTATACAAAATATAATACAAGAAAGAATGTTTAGCTGCAGTTTTTTGAAAAGCAAAACTATCGATTTTTTAAATAAAACGTCTT
>JAECUM010081628.1:0-16623 GCA_016617855.1 Megalonaias nervosa | reverse complement strand
GTGTGGATAGTATATGGGTGTGTGTTTTTCTTCTCTTCCTTCGTTGGTGTGATAGTATAATGTGTGTGTTTTATGCTTGCTCGTTCGTTGGTGAGGATAGTATGTGTGTTTTATGCTTGCTCGTTCGTTGGTGTGGATAGTATATTTGTGTGTTTTATGCTTGCTCGTTCATTGGTGTGGATAGTATATAATATGTTTTTTTCTCATCCCGATTGTGTGGATGGTACGTTTGTGTGTTTTATGCTTGCTCGTTCGTTGGTGAGGATAGTATATTTGTGTGTTTTATGCTTGCTCGTTCGTTAGTGAGAATAGTATATTGTGTGTTTTATGCTTGCTCGTTCGTTGGTGTGGATAGTAAATTGTATGTGAAGTGAGTGTAAGGGATGTTTTCCTTCACGTCCGTGCTTGAAGTATATAAAAGTATAGCGTTCGTCATTCGTGCCATTCAACACAGAATACAAGATGGATCTTTTTAACAAGTTGACAGACAGTTGGTGGTGGATGACAGATGGAGTCCATGTGGTGGAAAGACTTCAAATGGAGTGGAGGTTTGAAGTCAGCCTAGACTTTATGACAAGTATGAAAGTAGCAAGTTATGAACTACAAGGCATAATAGTGGAGGAAGCGGATAAGTTGAGAGGCTTCAACTATCCAAAATATGTCAGAGTAGGCACATGGAAGCAGACCCTTGATGTTGTCACCAAAATAAGGTGTTTTTTGGAAGACACATTCATTTTAACAGAATGGTCTTTTGTAGAAAAAGGCTTAGAAAATGTAAAGAAAGCGGAAGACCTGATGAAAAAGGTATTGGAAGAAGAAGTAAAGAAGATCAAGGAGTCGTGGGCAAAAGAGAGGAAGGAAAAGGAAAACAAAAAGAAGAAAGAAGAGTTTGAGAAACTAAATCAGAACTGGATGAAAATCCAACAAAAATTCAGAGCTCTCGGACATCCTGACTGGATGCCCGAAGAAGAAAAGAAGAAAGGAATTATTCAAAAGTCAGGACATGGTGGAAGAACTGGAGAAGATAAAAGAAGAAGAACCCAAAGGCCCTTTTCAGGGCCACTTCCAATGCCTCGAAAAGATCTTAATTTTCATTTTATCTCCACCCTAAACGAATATATATAAAACCCTTCCTCTACTAAAAAACACGAACGCTCTTGATTCGTGTTTGTCTATAGCCCTCTCTCAGGTAGCCTGACGCCACAGTACTTCTCTTTTTGCTACATTGTTACCAGTGTGACGTCATGCCACCTGTCGCTTATCGCTATACAAACCCACAGTCTACTAGTCGCCGCTCTACAAAATTTCCATTGACGCTATACAGGCCCAGGGTGTGCTAGTCCCTCTACCCAATTTTCCATTGACGCTATACAGGCCCAGGGTGAGATTTTATTTCTTGACGCTATACAGGCCCAGGGGGGGTCTGTAATGCTAATTCCCATTGATGCTACGGTAACCCCATATACTACTGTTACCTTACTATTATCATGATGTTGTCCACCACCTCCAAACATTCATCTGACTTTGAAGGCTGCTAAATCATTCTGCAAACATTCTCCAGAACAGCATTCATCACCATCTGCATTATTAGACATTGCAGCAACTGTGCATGTTCTCTTTGGATGAAATGTCTGACAGGTCATATAGCTACTAGTGCCAATAGTTTGGTATCATAGCCATATGGCTGCTTGCTGTAACAAGTATATTGACCTCATGTTGCAAGTCTACTCTTTGCTTAATGCGGGCAACTCTTTCATAGCCACTGACTGTTGTTTGAACATCTGCTGTTGCCATTCAGCCAAAAAGTCAAATGTACATTTTGTACATCTGATTGTAGTCTGCATTAAGAGAGTGGGCTGCAATGATGATGAAGATCCAATGTGATTCTACACCCGGTTATGAGATATCACATGACCTTCCACCTCATCAGTATAGGCCATAATTGTCACTTACTTGCACTAATTTCCTGGTTCTCATACAGCACAAACAATGGAAGCAGTGCTTGTACTGTGAATTTCCATTTACGATGTTTTTCAGACTTCCTATAGGGAAGTCCCTCATGTTGTAAGTCATCTTCAAATAACTCACTACGAACAGAAGATGAAAGTAAAGTTCATGATTGCAGGTTATGGACATGTGCATCTGGGTATGAAAACTGTTCAGTCTAATGAATTATGTTGGCAACAAATGATCCACAGAAAGAAAAGAAACATATATAATCCGAAAAAATAGAGTACATATATTGCATTCAGTGAAGCAGATGAATCTTCTTGGACAATGCACACTGACTAATAATGTGACCAATGTCATTTCATTGAATCCAAAGTGTAAAATGGGGCAATGTAACCTAAGTCTCTGCACCAGGATCCTTTCAATCAGATTCTGTTGATCTATTTTGGGACAAAATCATAAGTTTTGCTAAGTTGGTAATGGTGGCAATATTTGATGGCCATCTGAGTTATACAAACCTGAAAGGTCTTCATTACAGTATGCTTTATAAGACTGGCTAAATTCTACTCATTAGTTTTGAAAAAGTCATTTAAAAGTTCTTCTAGGTTTAGTTCTAACAGGATGAATTTTGTCTGCTTCTATTATGGCACAAATATGTTTAGTATATAACTGTACATGAACAGAGATATATGTGCACCCACTAATGAAGACAACAATAATAGTGAATGTTTATTTGTAAAGACTTCAAACTGCAGAATCAAAACATATGAATGCTATTTTATGACTTTAATTGTAACATGACAGATGTGAAAATTCAACTCTGAAAATAAATACTGCCCCCCCTCCAATGAAAAACAATTTCTATGTCTTGCCCCATGAAGAATGTTGCAATATAAGACAGGAAAAAAGGGGTAAAATTAACCAACTAATTAAAACTGTTCCTCAGTTAGAATCAGGAAGAAAATCAAAGCCATCACCGCACAAGCTAATCAGATGATGGCTTAAAAACATGGGGAAACAAATAAATAGAAAGCAACACTTCCTATATAGAGGACGCCAAATCAAAATTCAACAAATTTCATGCCAATATAGTTCTGAAATTTACACTTGTTATAAAAATGAATTCAAGCAAACTAGATAAAGTAAAAGTCCAAGTTTCAGGTTATGGTATGTAAGTCAAGTTGAGTATAATCAAGTTGCATGAGAATCAAAAGAAGGTTCTTTCTGCTACATTGTAATTTGATGGTGGATTAGCATCTTTTGTATACATCTGAAATGTCTTCAAGTCAAGATGCTTCCTGTTAAGTTTGGTATGACTGAATATAACTGTTATGGAGAATAAAGTTTTTGATGTTTTTCCATATTAAGTATTGGTTGCCATATTTAACAGCAGATCATCAATGGTTACATAATGTAAAAAACGTCTATGCCAGGATGCTTTCAATCAAATGGTCCATATCTGGTGAGTATTTTTTAAGAAAAGTTGTTGAAAATATTTTCAATTTTTAATACCAGGAACCATATATGATGGCATGTCATCATCCTTTGTAAAAATCTGAAAGGTCTTCGTACCATGGTGCTTTCTACCAAGTTTCATGAAATTCTATTCAGCAATATTGGTAAAGAAGACTTTTAAAGGTTTTACAGTTTTAATAATGGCAGCTTATATGACTGCAGTTCATCATTCATAAATATGCCATCTTTGACTACTTTCTAAAGATGCTATGTCAGGAATGTGTTGGACAAGCTAACATGAATAAAAACAGATTTAGGACAAACTATGTAAGGATGTATATTTTTTAGAATTTTGAATTAACTCTATGAAAGATTAACTGGTGAAATTGGTTTTCTATCTCAGGAAACCCCACCACTCCAGTTCAGATGGCAAACACTCCAGTCATGACCCCTGTTGTGATAAGACAAACTGCTACTCCCTTATTGTACCCCAAATCAGCACTACCCTCTAAAGTGACCTTTGAACTTTCCCTAGAGCAAGAAATGGCTGGTCTCATGGAGACATTCACTATCTCTCAACACAGATTACATCACCGATGGGATAGTTAATCAATCTCACATCTGATGTTATAAAGTTGAAGGAAACACTAACTTCTACTGCAGCAACTCTATTGTTACCACTAGTACCTGTCCAGCAACATATGCAAAAGTAGCATGTAACCCCTTAACCATCCAAAAGGGCTCTAGCGTAATTCACACTACATCTACTAGTAAAGTCCCAAACTGGATAAAAAATCAAAGACCCTACTGGAGAAAAAAAATTGAGGGACCCAAAACATGGTGCATACAAACAAATAGGCAGAGCACAAACAGTCAAAAGAACCAACACCCCTAGTCCCCCCTCACATAGTAGACAAGAAATATTTATTAATACGGGACTCTCTTGTTAAGGGCATAAATAAAAAGGGTCTTAGAATAGGTATCCACAGTCATGGTATCTCTGGAGCAACAATTGATACCATTAATCAATGTATCAAACTCTTTAACCTAGAAAACAATCAATTTGTAATTATATCTGTTGGAGGCAATGATGTCTCAAGTGCAACAGATCCAGAGTATTTTCAGAGAGACTGAATCAGCTTATCTTGCACATCAGAAATGGTAATTCACATTGTAAAATAATCGTCTGTGGTGTATGTCCCAGCAGGGACTGTGATATCATAATACAATCACAACATCTCTAATCTTGTCCAAGACTAGGAATTGACTTGTGCAAACATAGAGGACCATATTTACAAGACAGAGGGCAACTGGATACTCTGCTACTTTGGAAGCGACAGAATCCACTTTTCATCATCTGGAGAAAAATGGTTCCTAGATGTTATAGAGAAAAGCTGCCCTAATGTGAAGTTGGCTGACAGCTACAACTTATGTGTTTTTACTAGACAGTCTGAGGAAAAGATCAATTTACTACACAAACAAGATTTATAGTGGGCACAAACAGGTAGTGGGAAAGCATCACCAGCTGTGCCTAAAGTGTGAAAACAAATCACTCTATCTTCAGACTGCTGACATTGGGAACAAGTTAAATGTCACTCATGTGCATTTTTTTTTTTTTTTGGCCACAAGCAAAGTGCCAAAGACATAATTAGGTTTATGGTCAAGAAGCCATATTGGTTTTTTACTACATTCAACAAATATTGAGTCCTGTGTAATATATGTGAAAATTGCAATTCCATCATGAATAAGTATGTATATGTCTAAAGAGAGTGGTCAGAAACCCTCTTACAAATGAGACATTGTTAGATTCTCATTGCAAAAGCTGTGTATATGATGGATCTACAACTGCCGATGTAAGCAGTAATGTCAATATAAAAAAGCATATAAAAATAGTACTCTGCTAATGGGTGACAATTTACCTGGCTTGCATGTCTGATTTATATTTATCTCCCTTGCTCCTCCAAATACTTGTAATGTGTTGCACATAAGATTAAGAGGTAAAGGTATGCATATTGGTCACCCTAACATTAGAAGAAAAATATGTGTTTCCCATTATACTGATTTTTAAAATAGGGTAGGTAGGTAGTTTTATTGTTTAAATTTGTTTCTTAAACATTATATATATAATGATTAGTATATATTATGTACTTAGCACTTCATGTATTGGGCAAAACCAGCTCAATTTGATGCAAATTTCTGGTATTTGTTTGAAATTTTTTTTAACCCTGGAAGAAAATATGCTACAGTCAGCAGTGGAAAACAGGGATGGTCAGCCACCAGAAACACACGTATTTTATTTTTGCCTTAGTGGAACAGCTGGCAAACTTGATCAAATTAAACTTATGTCACTATCTAAAGAAAATAATATCTCAAAGCTAAAATGGTCTGAGTGAAAGCAAACTTGGGACTGATCAGCCAGACCAAGCTTTTCAAACTGAACTCTTTCAGTTTTTTCAGAAAAGACAAAATTGATGGATCAGGTAGTCTATATGTCTGACGATATTACATGTAAATGCAGGGTGATTTGGAAACTATTGATTCTGAAAGCATGTGGTTAGAAGTCTAACCTAAGGATAACATCTTTTCTTGAAGGTTACCACTGTAGGAGTCCAAATTCTACTGTAAAATGGAATGAAATATTTTAAGACCAGATCAAAAATGTTCTAATGATGAAAAAGAATTATTCCTCCTTTTAGAAATTAACAGGGACTTGCTAAACCCTCAAATTAAAAAATACTGGCTCAATTACATGACCTCATTTGAACTGGTTTAGCATGTGATGGAACCTACTTGCATTGCCGCTGCAAAAGGTCAAACTCTACTTGACCACATTTATTCAAATTCCTCCAATAATGTGCTTTGTACTTATGTCCTATCCATTGGCCAGAGTGACCATTACCATTTCTTGCAAGAAGTTCCAAGAGAAATTAAAGAATGTTCTGTGGGATATTATTAAAATGTTGGATGATGTCAATGATGCTTTAGATTCTTGGTACTCACTCTTTTTAGATGTCATTGATAGGCAAACTCCTTTGAAAAAGCACAGAGTTAAACATGTTATTCAACCAATCTGGATTATATACAAGCAATAAAAACCCATGATCATTATAAAGCACTAGGAAGCACCAATAAAAAAAAAAGTGAGAAATGAAGTTGTAAAGCCTTGTTTTTAGGTTATCAAAAAAGTCTCATTACCAACAACTGTTTGATGAATCAAAACAGAAACTGGGAAACATTTGGAAAATTTTGAAAGAACTTGGAGCTGGTAAAGGTTGTTCTCATTCATATTCTAATAATTGTTGTACTTTATGAAAATACGGTGTATACATCATTAACAGTGAAGATATTGCAAATTAGTTCAATCACTTTTTGTTAATGTCGCTGATAATATTAAAGATCCAATTACTCCTCATTGTCATGAGAAACTTCAAAACCTTTGGAATGAAAATATTTCTGACTATTTTCTATAAAGTACCCTTCATAACAGAAGATAAAGTACTGAAATATCTGCAAAATTTAGAAGAAAGAAGTCTAAACGTGCTGACTTAATTGACCAAGATTATTATGGATAGCAGGACCTTTCATTTCTAAAAGCATAACATATATATATATATATATATATATATATATATATATATATATAATCTTAGTATAAAAACATATACATTTCCTGACAAATGAAAGGAGGCTAAAGCGAAACCTCTTCATAAAATCAGGTCTTCATAATGAAATAAATAATCTAGCCCATCTCAACCTACTGTTTTATCAGAAATTCTCAAAAAAGCATTCTCATGATACTTTAATGATTTATTTTGATAAACACAATCAGGCCTTCACCCAAATCATTCATGTGAAACTGCTCTTGCTAGTATGGATGCAAAATGGCTCCAAGCTTTAGATAATGCAAAACTTATGGGAGTTGTGCCAGCTGATTTTAGAAAACTTTTGATCTAGTTGATCATTATATTGTACTTGAAAAATTATAACTTTACAAGCTCAGCAACAACATTTTTAACTGGTTTAAGTCATATTTGAAAGGAAGAAAACAAAAACTTGACAAACAGTGTCATGTCAAACAAAAAATTTGAGACGTGGAGTACCTCATGGATCTATTTTAGGGCCACTACTATTTATTATTTTTATAAATAATCTGTACGTGCATGCAGTAAATATTGAAACTGATCTCTATGCTGACGGCATCAACCTATATGATATTAGCTTGTCTAAAACTACTGTCAAACAAAACTTGCAAAACAATCTTGTAAAATTCTCTAAATGGTGTAAACATAATGGAATGGTCATTAATTTTAAACAAAACCAAATTAATACTGATAACCTCTCAATGGAGAAGTAACAGAATTAAAGATAATATTCTCTATATCCATTTTTATGACACAGAACTGATAAATGTTATGCAAGATAAACTTTTAGAAGTTGAAGTTGATAACAATATGTTGTGGTCAGATAATATCAGTAATGTTAAAGGATGGCTAAGAATATCTGGTTACTATCAAAAATTAAAGAATTTCTAACCTTACACCACAGGATAATGTTTTGCAAAAGTTATATTCAACTTCATCTGGACTAATGCAACATCATATGGGGTAACACTTCTAAAACAAATCTGCTAAAAGTGTGAAGACTTCAAAAACGAACCATCAGAATTATCCATGACAAGTGAGTTGATAATGTCTATGAATATATGAAGAATTTGAAGATTGTGACTATCTATGAAAGAATATGTTTAAGAAAGGATAAATCTATGTATAAATTTCAATGGTTCTATGCCCAATGACATAATTGATATGTTCAGTCAAAAAACTAATGATATCAAAACAGTTTCTAGTCTACAGTCTATGTCATCTAATAACTTTCTTCTTCCTAAGCCCAAAATTGAGCTGTGTAAAAACAGTTTCACTTTCTTGGGTAATCATTTCGGAACTATCTACCTAAAGATGTCAAAGAAGCATCATCAGTGCCTTCCTTTCTTCACAGATGTTTGAAATGGATCCAATCCAGATAATGTCTATAACTGGTTATGGCCAACATTGTGGTATATTTGTATATGTATATATTATATAAAATGTCTCTAGGTGTTCAGCAGTGTGTGTGTGTGTGTAAAGGTCTTCATTTATGCATGTTGGTATACACAATGCTCTCTGTGCTGAATCCACTTAGTTGCTCTTGTGTACACCAATCCATTATAGTACTTCTTTTGTTTCCCAGCTGTATTTTATATATTTGCCTGCCCATATATAGGTAATTGAGGGTCAAAAGGGAAATCAGTTTTTGTACTAATTGTTCTTCCTCATAAAATAAAGACTTTACTATTATTATTATTATCATTATTATTTTTTAAAGCAGCACAAGTCAGAGACCTATTCTCCTGTTGTCAAAATCAATTTTTCAAAAAGAGCACATCATTTTTTCAAATACTTTCACCAGTGTACAAACTGCTTAAATTGCCATAAAAAAAAATATTTTGAAACAAATTAAAATGTAAAATTTACAATTACCAGCAACAGATAAAGGACTTTGACTTACACACTTATAAATCAATATATAATCTCAAAGTTAAAATTTTGGTAAGCTTTGTTTATATGTAATAAAAAGAAATCTAAATTATTTTTTTTTAATTCACATCTTTAAAATGAGTAAGTTTTACATTATTCACCATAAATTTGCAAAACAAAGTACATGCAGCAGATCTATCCTCCAGCTTCTTAAAACATTTTTATTTTTGGTTTAGCATAAAAAAGGCAGAGCTCTCTGCAATGGCAACACTTGCTTCCAAGACCTCCAATTCTAGGCCATGGAGTCTCAGTTTGAGAGATTTGGTCATAGGTTTTTTATATATTGGATCCTCAGTTTTAATAAATATTAGTCCTGGACTTCCATGTTCAAGCTCCTACAGAGAACTAAGATACGCAAAAAAATCTTTCACAAACTTCTCTGGGCTGTTTAGGACTTGCCACAATTTGTCATGAATATATTTTTTTGACAATTATTTTTCTAAAAATTAAAATCCACTCTCTGGTAGCAGAAAATGACCAAATTATCAGGAAACACCATAGTTTTGCAAGATAACTATATTTAGGTTGTACATTGTCTGCTGTACCCAATGTACACATTTTTATTCCCTGGGGATCTTAGCAATTTCAAACTTAAAACGCAAGTAAAGTAAATACCCAAAATGGACATGATCCAGTGTCTGTTTTGGACATGTGTCTGATTTCATCTACTTGCATCATTAAAATGCATAAAATAATAACAGAAAGAAGAGGCCCAAATATTTGTATAATTCGAAAGCCACATATGTCAGAATGCTTTGTGGTCAATTTGTTTACATTCTGTTCTGTGATTGTTGAGAAGAAGTCTTTAATTGTGTTTTTCCTCTTTTTAGTAACATTAGCCATATTTGATGGTGGAATCATCATTCGCAAACCAGAACTTGTCCTTGTTAGCTTGCTGCAAGATTGCCACATGGTTGCAGGAACACTTTTTTCAAACATGTGCAACTCATAAGCTTATGAAAGGCACAAATTTTAACATATCTGTATTATAAATTTCCATCAAGTATCAGTGGTTTAATAATGAGTATAGATCAACTCATGACGCTGACAACTGCCCTGTGTTAAAACCTGATATTAATTTTTGTGCAAATTTAATGAGTCAGAATTTTATCAATGATTTAATCAAATGGAAAACCAATCTGTCACAGATCTGTTGCTTTCAAATGAATTTAATCATGTCAGAGGTAATGACTGATACTAAAACAGACCCTTAAGATTCCTTCAACATAACCCTAAGCTGTCATATAAAGCAGTCGCTAACTTTAACATGGAACATTATGTAATATGCATTTTGTTTACTTTTCTTAAAATATACTACTATATTTTCTATAATATGTCTAAAACAATGACTTTCATACATAAATACAATATATATATATATATATATATATATATATATATATATATATATATATATATACACACACACACACCTCTCCCTCGATAATTCGTGCACAATGGGGTCCACAAACGTAGACTGCACTATAAGCAAGGGTGTGAGTTACCGAAGGACCTCGAGAAATTGAAAAAAAAATCCACTTAGACAATGAGACAACCATGGGGGGGGGCCGCGGTAGGGAACTGGGCCATTTAATGACTGAATCCTCATTTAATAATCACATCGATAATAATTGTTAGTAATGCGCTTTTTCTAATGAAGTTCGTTATTCTGTATAAATAACATTTTCAAAATGTCCAACCTGTGAAAGCTTGTTCCAACTTTTTATTACCAACCATCACGTGTGAGCAAAAACATCTGTGTATTACATCACTGCTTTTTGTTTTATTGATTAATCTGGTTCCTGGAGTGGTTTTATTAGTATCCTAGCAAGTCGGGAGTCCACGAAGCCAGGAACTAAACTAGACTATTGATACACCACCAAATAAGATTCCCTTTTTTCAGAAACTAGCTACATTTATTTCGTGAGATAATCTCCTACATTGAAACTCAGTTTTTGTATTGTATGTTAGTACAATATTGATGTTGTGATTTCATTAAAGTAATAGTGAAACTTCTTATCATCTTGAGGATATCTCTATGTGCCAGTTCAGGAATTCTCTGAAAATCGCTTGCCCACAATGGTCCGTACCTGTGAAACCAAGTTCTTTATTTCACAAAGTATTCATTTCGCTTGGTTGCATTTCTATCTTTGATCACAATTATGAATGAGTTGGTTAATTTAAGGTAGTTTACGTTGCATACACAATAACATTTGTAACAGTGTTTGACTGATCAACTGAAATGAGTTCACCCAACATATGACCAGTGCTGCTAGATTTTAAGTGTGTATGCTTTACATGCCTTTTAACATTTTTTTTATTCCACCTCCTTTACTTAATTCAAAAGACATAATTAACGTGATAATACAAAGGAGGCCAGCTTTTAATTCAGTACAGCAATAAAACATACTTCCGCAAAGTAGTTATCAAAACACAGTCGGCACTTAATTAGGTTCTCAGAGAAATGCTTGTGGACATAGCTGTTACGGTAGATTGACACATTTTACGTTTAAATACACATTGCATTATGATGATTACACTTAAGAGGAACTAAAAGATGGAATCAAAACACAAATTTCACTTAATAAAAATTAGTTAATTGGCATTTAAATATTAATCTCCTGTCTACACTAGGCGTAAGTGACATTTTCATTGATCGAAATTTCCATGAATATCTTTAATTACGGTGTACTAAGAATGTCGTTTGGAAAGAAAATGTAACCAATTATATGACTTATTAAAAGTTCATCATTTCAAAATGCTGATTAAAATTTCCATGTTATCTCTACTGTTTTTGACCATAAAACGAGCAATATATCAACATTTCAGTTACCAATTTTGATAGCAATTTTGTTCAAGTTCAAGAAATAGGGATAAATTTTTGTGGGGTATTTTCTGGTTTTAAAAAATGGGATCCACGCCTGACCCTGCATTATAAGTGGGTTCATGAGTTATCAGGGCATGAGTTATCGAGGGAGAGGTGTACACATACATACATGTATGTGTGTGTGTTTTTAAGTTGGGTAGATAGTGCAGACTCTAAATCTGGTGGTCCAGTGTTTAAGCCTTGCCATCACAAATGAATCTTTGGCAAGACACTTCCCATTAGACACTTAAACCAGTATGTAAAGAAATAAATTTTTTAGTATGAGTAGAGCACATTCCTGTATTCCTTTGTATACCAATTATAAATACAATTTCACAAGCTGAAGAATCAAGACAAATGTTTAAAGCACGTATTCACACTGAACGAGGTATCAGGAAAATTAAAAATTTTAAGATTGTAGCAAGACTGATGCCAATAACATTTGTAAAAGGAACGAATGTCAGCTTTCTGCGAGTGATTGGTGGAATTGTTAACATAAACCAGCCTTTGCTGTAGAAGTTAAAATAAGCACAAGTGTAACAATGTATTGATTTTATTTTATATCATGAACCTCATGTACACAATGAGGTGATTGCTTACTAATACAGTTTGACAGTATAATGATTGAAATATGTAAATATTAATCTGGAATCATGTAAATAAAGTTTTTAATTTTGTCAATGTGTGTCTGAAATACAATGTCGCAGCATATCTACAAAATACGATTAATTTCTTTAACTTGACATGTTAAATAATTTTGTTTCACAGTGTATACCTGTCTTGCAAAAACGCATATATTACATATTGAATTACTCATTGTTTTCTTTTTATTTGTCAGCAATCATCATACTCAGGATTGCTGAATCTATGATAAGACAACTTTTTGTAGTACATAATTTTGCACTTTTCAGGTAAAGTTTTCACTTAATTGCTCATTTTAGTAGATATTCACTTTTTTTTTTTTTCATGCCCTAAACAAAATGTGTATGCATGGAATTTCATTTCCGTTGCTAGGATGTTAAAGTGAAATTGATCTATATGTTTACCCCAAAAAGTGAAGACAAAAAAATCACTCAATCTTTATAAAAATTCATTCTTCTTAAGAGATGCTATACCTGCCCATGCTGTTGTTAGTGTAAGTATTGTTCTAATTCTTAACAGTGTGAATTATTATTATTATTATTATTATTATTATTACAGTAATATTACCTGCCAAAAGAAGAAAGTAAAAATTGACAATTGTTTTATACTGAATAAAACTTAAAACTGTATAGATCCCAGAGAGAGGTAGACACATTCTGCTAGCATTCTGTAATGAATATAGCTAAACAATTAATTTCAATGCAAGTAATACCAACACATGTCCAGTAACTGATACTACAACCATGGAGAAAGCTACCATGAACCAAATCATGGAGTTATCATGTTGGTGAGTAATATCAATTACCTGGTTGACTGTATTGCATTGTGCCAGTTTACAAGAGTGCAGTTCAGCAGGCACTTTATACTGTATTTTTGCTGCACAGTTTTGCCCCCACAATTTAATAAGCCAGATGAGGTTATCTTGTACACTTGTTCCAAATAATCATTTAGATCATCATTTTGTAGATTATTATTATTTACTGCTACACCTTCCGAACTGCAGTTATTCATGCAGTGTTGTCTGCAGTCATTGATAATAGGATAACAAGGTTAGCATATTAAGTGAAAGCTCATCAACTGTATTCCTGGGTTTTTTGTAAGAATTTTTTCTTCCCACGTATCAAATTCTACAATAACCCTCATGCAATTAACTTTACCTGAGGCAAGTTCAGATGTCACATACATTAATTTTTATTCTAATTTTATATTTGTGTTTTCAGTTTTCAAACAAAATTGGTATATTCCATTTCAAAGGCCAGAAGGAATCAAGTGGGTAAATATTAATTGCTTTATTTTTAAATATTTAAAGTACTGAACATTTGCAGATGATGTTGCAGCCCTTCCATAATGGAAGGAAAAACCAACATTTTAGATTTCTTTACAGGTAAACTAAATTAAATGGTTTTGTTGTTGTGACAAATGGGTAAATATTCACATCTGTCTCCAAATGTTACACAGCACATGTTGCTGTAGTCTATTTTCAGTGGATGATATCTGAACCATACAAGATGCAGGGGGTGTTTCAGAACTGTACTTCAGATGACTAACAGTCTTGTTGTCACCTAAAAGTGTATTATATCAACAGATGGTGGGTGGGGGACCTAGCCATTTTACAACATACACCTCCTACACTTCATCTGAATTCGTACTGAAGTAAAGTAGAAAGTCTGAACCATAAGAAAAAAAAATGTGAAGATTTTCCCTCATATTGGAGAAAATGACTGTGTGGTTCCTTATACTGAAGAGTTTGCCTTTCTATGGATCAGTCATGATTTCTGGAATCTTTCCATAGTAATTAAATGGATATGATCCAGAGCATACATCCACTAAGTCTTCTATGTTCAATTTTGCAAGGAAAACCTGATGCTTCATTTAAACAAGACAGAATGCATTAGCTAATCTTTTAACCACAGACTTATATATATTTTTCTTGTGTCATTATGTCTTGACAACACAACTCATTAATTGTTGGAAAATGGGCAGAATGCTAACATTTGATGATTTAAACAATGGCACTCCATCAGTGTACCATGTAAAAGAGATATTGTTTTTACCATTAAAAAGGTCACCAGCTTTAGAATGTTTGCCATAAAGCATATACTCTATATTATCAAAGTCTTTTTGTCACACTGACTTTATGCAATGGCATCTGTTGCAGTCTATATTATCAAAGTCTTTTTGTCACACTGACTTTATGCAATGGCATCTGTTCCAGTCTATATTATCAAAGTCTTTTTGTCACACTGACTTTATGCAATGGCATCTGTTCCAGTCTTTTAAGTAATCTGTTCTATTTGGTAAGCTAATGGAATCTCAACAAAATATGATACACTTCTTCTCACTCAAATCATTATCAAATACTAGACAACTTTCAGTTGTTTCTTTCAAGAGAAATCCACAATTTGCACAATATTTATGACATATCATTGGTGCCGTAACATTACTGAAATGTGCCTTGAAGTGGTGCACAGATTTTTTAATAATATTTGCTTCTAGACAGTGCACAGAAATTAATGTAGGTAGACCAGCTGAACATTTTCCATCGATATTGTGCCTTAATGCAAATGACAATATAAGAATAGCACTTTGAGTCAAAGTTATGGAGGCACTACTGTATATTGGCTTGTCATTAGGATCACTATCATCCTAATCACATTTCAATTCCTTTCATCCCATTGTTGAGAATATGTATACATTTGTTTGATCTTTATTGTTTAAAAACTTTTTTACTTTAAAAATGGCTGTTAATTTCAAACAATGTTGTTGTAAATAAATCTACTTCAGAAATAGTTAATTTTTTTACAAATTTACTTCAGACTGATTTTGCATGTAACCTCATTTCTAATGCAACTGAGCTTTCTTGAATTGTTTACTGTCATTGTTGCATACAATTTTTTTGCAGCAATAAAACTTGAATAAGCCTGCACTGAATTTGATGCTTGACCCCAGCTTACCCAAGCTTGTTGTCTGTCCATGCAAGCTTGCACAAGCTTGCAATAAAGAACCACAATAGCTTGACAGTTTATTCAATGCAGACTTGCACAAACTTGCCACAGAGTTCCAAATAATAGCTTGCACGATAATACTCTGTGCAAGGTTGTTGCACGGAAGCATGAAGAGTTTGCGATCACAGTTTGGGTTTGAATGAATTGGAAAGAGCTTCCTGCCTGGACATTTTCTGTCAAATTTGATCAAACTCTCTCAAGAAGACTTTGTGAACATATATTAAACAGAAATTGTGAACAGATGGACAACACATTGGATAACGTATGGCAGACACATGTCCACATTCAGATCACTTGGCCTTATAGCCAGGTGAGCTAATAATAATAATAATAAGAATAATAATAATAATAACAACAACATCAATTATAATAACAAACAAACCAACCTTACATAATGCCTATATATATATATATATATATATATATATATATATATTGTTACGTATTGGCTCGTTTAAAGTAACATAAAGAAAAGAATGAAAACAACAAGCTTTATAAGTTTTAACAAAATTAATTTATTTTCCTAGAAAACATGATGAAAAGGTTAAAATATGAAATAGGACTTATGATTTGCGAAGAAAATCCAAACAGTTGTCCTAGAATTGTGAGAACATATAAGTCCTATCAATAAACAGTTCTAAGTGAAGTAGTCTGAATCTCAATTCCGTTCCAAGATGGCGGATGATGACATCAGACAAAGTGTTTATACAAATGTCCAGAATTTTCACTTTGAATCACAATTTGTACTGTTCTGTTCCAATTTAGAATTAATTTCACCAAATGTCTTTGTCCAAAGCTGGTTGTGTATAGTTCTCCAGGGAAAATAATTATTATTTAAAAAGTAGATGAAGTACAGCTATCGTCTGTAATATACATCTCGTTCTACAGACGGACAAATGAACAACTCTTTCTAGCACTAGAAAAGAATACCTTCTTCTAAAGGTATTGAAGCGACTCTACCAGGTGTTAAAATATGACTCTGACTGCTATTTCACAGATACCTGAGTATTTAAACTGAACGAAAACGTCATTTCATGTACACGCACGAAGAACGCATGGTGATTTTGCAATAAACAATCGCAGTACACGATGTAAACATGTATAATTACAAATGACCTTGGCCACAACCAAT
>JAECUM010081626.1:0-13234 GCA_016617855.1 Megalonaias nervosa | reverse complement strand
GGTTAAAGACAAAAAGGCAACGCAATTAACTGAAGATGTGATTTTAGTGGGCAATAGCCCACAAGATTCAAACGCTTCTGTGGCACAAGTCAGCTGGACAACAATGTATACTGTGTTGTGTAAGCCCTAGAAAATGGACCAGCTTTGGTCCTGACTCATAATATTGACTCGTGTAGACTCTAACGTTTACCTTTCCTTGCAGGTATTGTGGTGTTGATAATTTACTTTCACCTATCCTTGCAGGTATTCTTTGTCAATCATTTACTTTGACCTATTTTTGTAGGTATTCTTGTGTCATCTGTTGGAAGGAAAGAGTCCGCAGTGGTAACTTTCCGGATTTTGCAGAGCCTCGGTTTGGTGACAGTGTTCTTGCTGGACATATGGTTGTCCCTTCTGACACAAATCTGTATCACTGGAGCGGTACTTGTGTTTGGGGTTATTATGTACATGATTCTGGAGGTCATTCAGAACCCAATGATATCAAATGAACCGTTTCCCTTTCAAGTATGAATATCATTATCAGAAGTTTTGCATTTTCTTATTTGGTTCCAATTTATATCTTATTGTCTAAGAATTTGTTCTCGTACCCTTGACATATAGACTCACACTTTTTTGTAAGTATTTCCTACCGCTTGCTTTTCATTATTTGTCACACCCAACAATACATGGTTTGTTTGATTCTGTCTAACGTTATTATTCCACGTTTTTCTAAACCGCTGTAATACTTTGGTATATTTAGCACAATTTCAACGCATCTTTTTAAAAACACACTGTTCTCAAGATTGTTGGTATTATAATGTTTAGAACTCAAAATTCCATTAAGATTTCTTTGGCGTGATATGCAGTAAGTCTCTCTAGAATATTAAAGCAATCCGTGTCTGATCTGAATACAACTGGCCAAATAATTATTACATAAGTTCTTCACTGTCGTAGATGTTGGCCATAAAGCCGCTGTGACATGCGTGTGAGATTTAAATGATCAATTGTCATTTTCTCATTAACCTAGCTTGCTTCTACATTTCTGCAACGCTGCTTAGTATTATCAATTTTCAACACAATATTAATCAAACATCTCGATTACAGTTTTCAAGCAATTCAGATTAACCCGTCTGTGTCAAGGGAGATAAATCTTGATGGCTTCTTGTATTAGATACTTTAAAAATCATGTTCTTTGTATTTTAGAATCGCTCAAAAGTATACATTTGAGCTCAACAAAGGATATTAGAAACATAATATATGAAAATAAAATCTACCACTGCTGTAACAGTACGAATTCCATTTCTTTGATTTACAACTCTCAAATCGTTTACATTAGACTTCTTTTGACCAACGCCAACACTTACTCGACAGCCAACCAACGAAACAAACAACGTAACTAACGAAAACAACGTAGACCGACTAAATGCAAACTGAAGTAATTGCACACATTTTATACAGAAGTCACTTTCCGGACGCTGCAGTTTTATTGGGCAGAGAATGTGAGTAAAGCATATATGATGAAATAATGTAGAATTATTGTTTAAAAAATAGTTTTAACAATCGGAGGGTAAGGTTAGGTTTTAAAATCTTACAGCCTACTAAAATAATAGAGCCAACTCTTTCGTTCAGACAAAATGCACAGCTGCTATACTATGCTATGCAGCGGTACAGATATCATTTGGGAAATTATGTTGCAATTCCTTAATATTACTTGCCAATTGTTTAAATCAGCGGTGCTGATGGCACCGATATATGTGACGATCTGCGATGTCACTGTCGTGCTTAGCAACCGTTTCACGTCAAATTTTGAATCACGTACATTTAATGGAAAAACAAGTAGCAATCTTTTTAAAACAAGTCCTGTTACGTAATTATTACAGGTCTTGAGAGATCAGGATCAACTCTGGTTCACTTTTTTATATCATTGTTTTATTAGAAAAAGGAATAATATTTGGGAAAAATAGAAAAAAATGAACTTGTTTGGTAGTATTTTAGTGTATTATAAAAATCTCCCAAGCTCCTGTCTGTTTGTTACTAATGTTTCAAAACATGCTGTATAGGGCATTTACTGAACTATACGTGATCAAAGCAATATGGAAGGAAATGTCCAAGGTAAATACCATGCTATGTTTAGTTTTGGCGTACATTTACTAAAGCAGGTCTTTGCGAATATAAGTTATTTTCAGTACTCGTTATTGAAAAGGTTTTATCTTTCTTGACTTGATGTGATTATCGAACAAAGATAAACTGTAGATAATCGTCATAACTTTTTCGTTATTTAGAAATTTAAAGCATTGAAGGGGAAAATTAGAAGGTCATAATATAGAAAATATTAGTCTAGAATACATTCATTAAGGTATGAACAATTTGCAATAAGTGCATTCAGCACCGGCCTTAGCAAACGCGTGGGCCGATTTGGATCATTTCGGCGGGGCCCTCTGGATTTACGCGCGTGGCCCCATGTGAGCTCGGCATTTGGAAATAAACTTTTACACCAGTTTTATATGATACTGAACTTAAACTTTTCATCCATCGCTTTAAAATTACCTTCTCTCTATAGATATATTTTTAAAATTACTTACGTGCGGGGTCCCTGTGAGCGCGGGCCAAATTGGTTCAATCGGTCTAAGGCCGGCCCTGATTGCATTTTATGTATAAATGCGGTGTAAAGAATTTCCAAGCTAAAAGGATAAAACGATCGGTAATAAAAATTGTTTCTCGATAATCATGACAAAAATAATGAATACTGTAGAGAGAGAGAGAGAGAGAGAGAGAGAGAGAGAAGCTACTTCCAGAAACATTTACTTCATCTTCTTAAAGTTTGTTGTGACGCAGCTGCATTTATTGTATTGTTGATATCTTTTTTGCTTGTAACAATAATAAATGTCTACACTGCAGAAATGTCTTCGTGTGGATTTTTTCTGGCAGTATAATGCTTCCAAATCAGTCAAATACGTCAACAAGAAAACAAGGGCTCAGTAGGTAGGTAGATATATTTAGCGACTGATTGATACACCAAAACAGATAAAAGCATAGACACTTACTGACTTACAAACATGGATAAGTAAAAATGAGAGAAAAGAAGAGGGACAGACGCAAGTGTTAGCACACTGGAAAAGATGTTATTAGAACCTGTCACTTCTGGAACACATAAGAATGATCACAGACATCAATATTGCAAAAGTTCATTTTAATTTAGTGTTTTATATTAAACGGTAAAGAAATTACATAGGAATATGGTATTAATCGATGTTACTGCTCATGCATATATGTTTATAGACAAAAATGTGATTAACATTAGCAAACATGTAATTTAATAGATCAATCAAAAACTAATTTATATAAATATTATCATGGCAACGCAAAAGATCTCAATGACGTTCTTATTGGTTAGAACATCGACAATTTGAGAGAGAGAGAGAGAGAGAGAGAGAGAGAGCTTCAGACATTTTTAATATTTATTATGATCTGTTTTAAAATCTTTTAATTAGTTTTAAAAAAACAAACACTATAAGGCATTATATAGATTGCATTATGTGCATCCAGAGGAATTTACCGTTCGGACGTCCTACTCGTCTCCAGAGGCAATTACAATTTTCTATCATTGGTATCATGTAACACTGCACAAACATTCCATTGTAAGTGTACAAATAATATTTTAAGGACTCGGATTATTCAAGGTTACTTGATGTGTGTGTGTGTGTGTGTGTGTGTGTGTGTGTGTGTGTGTGTGTGTCTCAAAGCCCATGTTATTTAACACGAGACGTGCAAGAGTTATCCCCCACAATTTACAAAAAGCATATGTAAGCGTTGGAGGCAAATAGAACAAAATCGAAGTACAGTTGCTGGTATAAAATATGGCTGGAAAGAAAAGAAGCTGCCAATATTTTCCCGACAAGTCATAGATTACAGCGTGCTGAAGAGAAGAACGACCTCTAGACTGTGGCAATGATGGACAAGTTAACTGAACTTGAGGGTTACTTGCTAAGTTTAGGTTATATCGTTGTCATTAAGTGGAAAAGGTAGATAATACACATCCCGACCTGTATGGATAAGAAGACAATCAGCTTGCTGTATAAAACAACTCTTTCCATTAAAATTCGTCATCTGTACGGAACTCTAAGCAATACGCATTTTATTAATGTATGGATTAAAGATGTGAAATTATTCTAATAATACAGGATAAAAAATAAGAATTACAGTACATATGACCTGTAGATATAACATTGACGAAGAAACCATCTAATTAAATAAACTACAGTTTCTATGGTTATCCTGGAAAGATGAATCAATGGGGTTGTGTATCCTTGACATACATAACGTTTAGCTATTTTACAAACAGGGATATCATTCTACAAATGTTCATATGCAATCCATTGCTCTTGAGTACGAGTCAGCCCAGGGTGTGTCTTCAATGGATTCTCCGACTCGTCTTCAAACATCACATTTATATCACCACCTAGAAGAAAGAATGAAATTACATTTAGTAAGTACTAAAACATATCCATAATAATTGTGTGGACCTCCTGGCACAACGATCATATTACCTAATGTGTTATCATAATAAATGACTACATCACCAACGACTACTTCGAGAAACAAGCAATGTTGATCTGTTGATGAGTGATTAGTTCAGTTTCGAAATTTCTTACAAACGGACACTATTTTGTCGAGATGTATTTTGATATATATAAAAGGCAGCATACATGTAGTAACAACGTTTGTATAAGTCCATCTTCGCTTACCCTATCTACACTTTGGCGTATCGAGCTTATATTTCTGTGCTTCGGGTCTGTGAATTTTATTGGTTGCGGTGGCAACCAATTAAAATTAAGTTATTCAAATCTGAACACTTGATCCTACATGATCGAAACAAGGGGAACACACAACTTGAATGGACTCATAAATAAACAATTTTCCAGTGCCGGTCCGTGTTTGTACAAATACCATTGACTCAAATACACCTATAATGGATTCCCTCTAGTACATAGTCATACTTTCGATGTTAAACTTACAAAGTATCCTTTTTAAATCAATTGCCTCCACCACTTCCGGCCGATGTATGATGCACCGCTGTTACACGCTACTGGATAGTTGGCATTACATACTAAGGGAGGCAACTCATGAAATCCAATAGATGTGGCTAGGACAAAGCACTAAAATATCTGTTTGATCCTCCTAGGTGTAGATAGGGTTATCATATCGGAATCCTGGCTACCGAAGATGGTATATGTAGTACATGATTCATGATATAGAATGCAGACTATGAATGACACGTGATGGCTCATGAAAAGTGGAGGAGTGATAATATTTTCTTTTGCATTCTCTTCCGCATGAGCTGATGCCTGAATTTAAACTTTTTAAAAAATTATAAATGCAGTTTTGCAACAGTGAACACTTTTATTGATGGCTATTATAATGGTTTTGCACATGTCAAAGGTCGATTTATCAATGTAAAATACCTATAGTGTTATATAATGAATCAATGTAATGCACTAATAGATAGCTCGACAGGTAGAAAAACAGAAAGAGACATAGATAGTTATTGATAGATAGATTAGCAGGAAAAGTACGAACACCAAGCAATGACAGATTTTGGGAATTCTTATATAAAAAAATTAAAATATAGACACAACTATACGTATGCGATAACATATTTCGAAACTTTTCGAAGAAAGAAAACTGATCAATTGCAATGAAATAGTCTTTTAATTTAATTATGGTATTATTTTGAAAAGCAGTTCACAGAAAATAATTATTCAAACTCAGACCTGTTGTTCCATCGTTGGCAGTGGCTTTGTCATCTGTTTCATTATTCGTCCTCTGTGACATAAAATTCAGTATCTCATATCTGAAGCTCGTTAAATCCTGCTTGATCTCGTCCACATCTGAAGTTAAAACTTTACTGAATGCAGGACACGCGCAGCAAACATGTAGTGGTAGTAGTAAAGTAATGTAAGGTTCCTATCTCAGAGACCCCCTACCCCTCCAAAACGTTATACGTTAAAATTTTTGTCAGCAGCCTTTTTTTAGCTCAAAATGATGACTTTCATATTTCTGACAAAATTTGTTTTGTCGGGGTAGGGGGTCTTTGAGATAGGAACAACTTACCTTACTCTACTACTATTACAGCCCTATACTTATTATTTTTATAGTTTTAGACAAAATTTCATATTAAACAAATGAAATATTATATATAATATGGGATATCCGTCAACGTCAACCCGACATGTTGGATTTGATCTGACAAACAGATTTTGTAAGAGATTTAATTCGATTAGAGCAGCCTCAAGTTATACTGGTATAGAAATTAAAATAATAAGCGATTGTATTAAAAAAAGTTGGATATCATATATCACCAAAATATGGGTCAGTATGGCTATTCGTGACCGAAAATGATATGAGAATAGCGGGTTGGGCAGATGATGTGATGACATTTATTGACAATATGGTTGATATTTTATTTGATAATGATATTTCTAAAGCTATACAAAATTAAACATCTACTGTTGTAACCCATATTTTATGATAATCTTTCTCATGTCTGCTGACTCTTATTGGTAGAATATCTGTTAACATACTGTCAATAATACGGAACTCGCGTATTAAATCGTCCATATCATATTTTATACCCCGCAAATAAGATCGTATTTGATCGAGTAATTTTTTATAGGTGATACTTGCTGTTTTACAAGCATTTTTTTTAGTCGCAAGACGAGGTTCAATTTTTTTACACGCTGTTGCAAGAGAAACACCGACACCAGATATTATTAACAAGAACGGATTTAATGATGCTCCACTTGAAATTATACCAGAGCTAGTCATTAACAGTGGCAAATATGATATCACTCGAAGTATTCTGTTATAGTATCTGTAACATTTTTTTACGCACGAAAGTTTTTTATGATAATATTTATAATATTGCATTAGAGCGTCCACGTCTTGTTTTGGAATTTTTTCTGAAATATGATTAAAATCAACTATATTTTTTTTCATTGTATAATATTTGTTTACATATTTTATACAATAGTGCCAATCCCTGGGTTTGATTTATTATAATGAACTCAATCGAGGTGTTTCAGCGACAAATTCCAGACACCACCAGTAAGACGTTGCGGTTAATATTTTATCAGATGGTTCCAGTAGAAATATTTCCTCAACATCTTTATTTAACACCAAAGATACAATTCCAGAAAAACTATCGATTGAATGACGCCATAGATATGTGGTAAATATACTAAATTTTGCACTGCTAAATATGGACAGCCTATATACACCAGTGACTTCTGCGGTATGTTTGATAGTGTTATTTTGCGGTGTCCATGTTGCTGATCCTGATGCTACTGTGTATACCACATTGATGATCTGCTTGTGAGGAATTTTAATCATTCGTTTTTTCAATGATATTAGGAATTCCGTTGATAATATCGTTTAGTTTTATGTTAATGTCAGCAACTTTAATATCTACAACCGCTGGACTTAAAAAAAATTCATTAATAGATTTGTTTATATTTCTACGAAAATTTAAGAACGTCGGTACGTGATTGGAAAAATCATTTCTGAATGTAATCATTCCATTGTTGATTGTTGTTATTGCTGTTACCGTTGGAATGTTGATATCGTCGACGTATTTTTTTGTTGCTGCGTCAAAATCTTTTTCTGGTGTTCCGAGATTAATAATACTATGATTGCTCATATTGAGATATCCATGTATTACACCACCGCTCATTGACACACACTTAAGTTCTTGATCATCGACGTATTTTTTTGTTGCTGCATCTGTATCTGCGGCTGGATTTCCAAGGTCTATAAATTTTTTTCCTGACATATTGATTTTACCTGTAACTGTCCCACCTATTTTATCAAGTTTATTATCGTCTACATATTTCTTCGTTCCTGCGTCAAAATCTGTTTCTGGTGTTCTAAGATTATTAATACCATTATTGTTCATGTTGAGAAATGCTCGCATTATACCACCTTTGACTAACACATACTTAGATTCTTGATCGTCGACGTATTTTTTTGTTGCTGCGTCTGATTCTGCAGCTGGGTCTCCAAGGTATGTAATTTTTTTTCCTGACATATTGATATTACTGTAACTGTCCCACCTATTTTATCAAGTTTATTATCATCAATATACTTTAACTGCAAATAATTTACCGCTTGAGTTTGATTTAAGTTTGCTGGTGGATACCTGGTCTCCAAATTTATATTTTTTTTCCTGACATATTTAAGTTACCGCTTAAAGTTCCACCAGATTTATCTAGTTTATTATTGTCGACTAATTTAAGTTGTGCATAACTAAAAGCTTGTGTATCAACGAAAATTTATTGGCGGATAATCTGTTTCTAACTCTAATACTCGTTGATTTGACATAAACAGGTTTCCCGTCATTGTGTCGCCGGTTTTTTTTTTAGATAGCCTGATAAATCAACCTTACCGTCTGTTATTGTTGTACTTTCAGCTGATGAATCTCCTACTAATGTTCCAAATTTTGTAAAATAGCTCATTATTTATTTATCGTCTGACAATTTGTTATATAGCATAAAATTATGTAACAATAATGGCAAAATCATCGATATTAAATTTTGATACAGAACGTTTGGTAAAACACAAACATAACAATGAACTTCCAGATTGTCATTATTTTATTGTTGGAAGAACTGGATCGGGGAAAACAAACTTGCTTATGAAATTACTTCAAGGAGATAATTTTAATTACGATCGCGTTTATATTTATACGATTAACCCACAGGAAGATAAATACGAGCTACTTAACAATTATAATAACAAACTTCGTGATGATCTTGAGGCTGGCGAAGATTTTTTTATTATCAGACAACCAGAAGAACTTATTCCAGTTAATCAACTTGATTCGTCCGAACACAAGATAGTTGTTTTTGATGATATTCCGCTAAACAACGAAGAAATGAATAAAATAAGATCATATTTTTTACTATCACGTAATAAGAAATGTAATTCTATTTATCTCGCCCAAGGTTTTTATAATGTTGACAGATTTATTAGGCGAAATACTGGTTGTTTTATATTATTTCCAGGACTTGACAATGTTGACGTTAGAAATATCGCGAAAGAACAATGTGGTGATGTAACAAAAGATAAATTTATTGAATTATATCATAAAGCAACGGCAAATAAATATGACTTTTTTTTTGTTTGATAAACTAACAAATGATACTAGTAAAATGTTTCGATGTTGTATTGAAAAATATTTACAATAATTGTTATACAAAATAGTATATAATTAATGGAAAGACAAGTAAAGTACAGAAAAAATATAGAAAATCTAAAAAAACTTGCGCAATCTCAGGCAAAATGTAAACAGCAAGTAGAGCAAGCACGACGTGGCCAAGTGGTTGCAGCAGAAACAACAGCCGCCGTTCTTAGACCAGTTACTGAAGCTTTACTTGGAAAACAACCTGAAACTAAACCATTATCAGAAGAAGAACTTAAGCAACTACAGGAAAAAGGTTTACTCGGACTAATTAAAGAACAACAAGAAGAAACTGTTGGAAGAATTGCTGAGATATCTGAAGAAGAAAAAAGAAGATTAGCTGAGGCACTTGTAGCAAATATCGCTGATCCGGTTGCAAGACAAACTGAACTAGATCGGCTAATAAATGATCCACTAGCGTTTCAACGAAGATTAACAAATTTAACAACAACGGAGATTAAAATTATTTTAACAAATTTATCAGAAAAATTAAAAGATATTGAAAAGGAACAAGAAAGAGTTGGCGAGATGACGGTAAAGCTTATGGGAGTTGAAGATCGAAGACTATGGTTTATAAAACGAGCAAATAACGAGATAACAGAGGATGAATACAATAAATTTTTAGAAACAAATAATATAAAAGATCTTGATAATGTAGATAAATGGGGTGAGGCTGAATTTAATGAATTTACTAATAAATTGGATGAAATAATGAGAGACGGTGCTGCTGCTAGAAGTGAGTTGAACGCAGTCACAGAAAATGAAAATATGATTCCACTTTATGATAGAATGAGATATGGTATTATTGCTTTAGTGTTTGGAAGAACAGCACAATCCAACAGAAAAAAGCTTCTGGTTCGGGCTGGGATTTTAAAAGGAAATTGTTTCAAGTAATTGATAAAAATCGAGTAAAACAATATAGAGAAAAACAAGGAAAAGGAGCTAGAATATTTTCATCAGTTATTGAAATGATAGGCAGATTAATGCTATTGATATCATCAAAAGAAGCTGGAAATGTTGGTGCTGAAATTGACAATGAAATTATTGACATACTTGATAATTTGAGATCAGAAAATTTATTAACATCTGACGAACACGAAACTTTACATCACGATTTGATTTAATCGCGGCGATTTAATTTTATAAATTTGTGTAATGATTTTATATAAAAAATGTCAGCAACATTATTACTAGACTCTAGTCGATCTGATAAAGATAGCGCAAATTTTTCAGTAAATTATATTCCGCCAATAGAGCTAGATCGTGAGAAACAATATGAAATTGGACTAATTTCCTGCACTTGTTGGCATGCTATGGCTAATGTAAAAACTGGAATTAACGATGAATTTGCATTTAATATTCCTATACGTACTCCACCATTTGTCGCGTGGAAAACAATTAAAATTCCACAAGGAGCTTATAATGTCGCTGATCTAAATAAAATAATAAAAGAACTTATAACAAAAAATAAAGGTATAGCTGATAATTTTGAACTTACACCAAATTATAATACGTTACGCGCAAGAATGAAATTAAAAGATATAACAGTTAGTCTTGTATCACAAACAAGTATCGCACCACTGATAAGATTTTATAATTATATATATCCTGCTCTTAATCGTGATAATCCCGAAACGTATGATGGCCAACTGCCAGTAAATATAACTGAAGTAAACGCAATATTGGTAAATTGCTCTATTGCATCTGGATCTTACTCAGCTAAAGGTAGTAAAGGACAAACGATATACAGTTTTTCACCAGAAGTTCCACCAGGATCTCTGATGCAAATTAGTCCACGTCAGGTTATTTATTATCCGTTAAACGTTGAAAATCAAATAACAGAAGAAATATGCAATTGACAGATCAGTCTGGAAGACAGTTAGATCTTAATAATGAAATTGTTACTTATTATTTACACTTGCGCGAACAGTAAACATATTTTCTGAAAGATTTGGAAGTAAAATTATGCAACCTCAGATATAATGAAACAGAGAAAAAAGTTTATCGAAGAAAAATAGTAGGAGGATTTTTGGGAAATATATTTGCTAAAATTATAGAAAATGTTCCAGGAATAGCTCATAAAGTTGCACCAATTGCACTTGACGCATCAAAAGCTTTTGCAACTGGAGCTGCATCTGCTGCTGGAACTGCTGTGGGGCAAAAAATAGCTGATAAAATAAAAGGCGATCCACAACTTGGTATACCGACAATCAAACAAACTATTTCAGAAATCGCACCAACAAAAGAAACTCAACGAGCAATGATAACAACAGCAAAAAAACTTTTATCGCCACGAAGAGAACAAATTATACAAAAATTAATATCTAAAGTAACAACGCCGCAATAATTTTGTATAACCCAATAAATAAAAAAATGTCTGTAAAAGATTATCTCGATTTAGCAGAAACTTGTGACACAGACGACACAGTAACATAATTCGAATACGTTGAATATCTTGATGAAAATTCGAACGATTCTAATAAGGCTGGCACCAGAACATTTAATACTAGAGACGAGGACGTATTTTTACTTCCTCATAAAGCAATGTTGGACGTTCGTGGCCGGATTATGACAGAAGATGTTCCACCTGCCGAAATTGCAGTTAACGCAGAAGTAGCTCTTATAAATGATGGTTGGTGTTTATTTAAAAGTGCTCGATATCAGCTGGCCAATCAAACTGTCGAAGATATTTCAAATCACTTACAAGTTGCAATTACAATATTAAATATTATTTCGTTTTCCGACGACTACTCCAGGTCAACTGCAACTAATATGATGTCGTTTAAAGATACTGGAATTGGTACAGCAGGATCTAAAGAATTTATTTTAATAAGATCATTGGCTGCTGGAACTAATGCCGCTGCGAATGCTGCAATTGTAAGAGATTTTCTTATCAATAATGCTGTCAATTTTGGTATAGCCCCACCAGCTGCAGCTGCTGATGAAAACGCTACAAGAATCTCACTTACTGCAGCTTGTAATATTCTTGGTATAACAGCACCAGAAGCAGCTGATGACGGTACTGCAATGTTAAATTTAGTTAATAATTTAGTTAATAATAACCCGACATTTAACGTAAAAAATGTACATTACAATGAAGGTCATGTTAAGAGAAAAGCACTTGCAGCAGAATCAAATCAAATTACAATGATGCTGCCGTTAAGTACAATATTTGGCTTTTGCAGAGACTACAATAAAGTATTTCGTGGAGTTAAACATACGCTTATTTTAGATCGATCAGAACAAAACGACTGCCTGCTTAGGTCAGGTGGGGATAATGCACAATTTGTCATAAACAAACTTGCACTATGGATGCCAAGAATAACTCCGTCTGTCACTAAAATGGCGGAATTAAATGATATGCTGGAAAAACACACAAACAGAATTTATTTTCAGCAACATAAAATATATCAAACAGCAATTCCGAATACCACCGACTACACATGGCGAGTCACAACGACACCAAGTGAACAAAAACCACGGCAATTATTTGTTGTATTTCAGAGACAAGCGCGACGTGGTAACCAACAACAAAATAATGCGATATTTGATAGCGCTAATGTTAGACGAATATATGCTAGAATAAATTCAAAACAATATCCAGAACGAGCGATAGAATGCAGTTTTTCAGATGATGAGAATAAAAATATTACTAGACCGTACATGTATTTACTCGACTCAATGCAAAAATATCAAGATGTTGGAGATGGATCTCAGATATCAGTAGAGGAATTTCGTACACTTTATCCGATATTTTATTTTGATGTTAGTAAACATAGCGAGCGAGCTGTAAACAGCACAGCTGATATTGAAATTACTTGGACACTAGGAGCAGCTCCAGCTGTACCATTTTATGTGTATGCGTTAGTAATAAGCGATAGATTTGTTACAATTGACTCTGTTGGAGGTAAAATGTCAGTACAAGTTTAATCTGTAATTGTTATATAAGATGACAAAATATATTGTAAAAGAAATATATTTGACATATGGTCAAGTTAAAAAATTAGCAGCTGCTGTTGC
>JAECUM010081622.1:0-12355 GCA_016617855.1 Megalonaias nervosa | reverse complement strand
ATCAAACTAATGTTAACGCAACAACAAATCAATAAACTCGATCGAGGAAAATCGTTTGTTCTTAAACTGTCTGTTGCGCAAATAACTGCCAGCTAGATAAATAAAATCGCCAAAGGCAAGATCGCCAAAAACTAAAAATTAAAAAAAGAAAACGACAAAGCGTTCGCCTAGGTCAACAAAGCAAGGAGGAATTATTCCTTTCCCTCCATTTTTAGCGGGCTAGCCGGCAGTCTACTGCCAAACCTGTTAGGGATCGGAAGCGGAATGACTCTACCGGGGACTCGCCGTTGAGCAATTTTAATATACTAGAAAAACTAAAATCTGACAACGTTGCCGTCGGAAAAGGATTCCACGGAGTATATTCTAAAGGCTAACGAAGTAATGTACCAGCAGGTGGTTCGTGTGTCGTAAATATACAACACTTTACTGATGGATCTGGTACTCACTGGGTCGCTGTTTACAATTATATTGATTTTGATTCGTTTCGATTTCCTCCGAGTGATCTTTTCAAAAAATATATTTTTCAAAAAATTTAAAAAAAATAAATTACTCATCTAATCAACTACAACCAATCGGAACATCTGCTTGTGGATACTATTGCATTATGTTCGTCAGGCAGATGTCAAAAGATCCTGATTTTCTCAAGTTTATTTTACAATTTGATAGGTACCCGAGTAAAAACAATGATAACCTGGCGCGACGACAAAGTCATTGCGACAATTTTATGTCACAATCAAAAATAAAACATGTGACGGAGCTATCAACAACACACTGTCTCAAATTGAAACCTAAAACGCCTAACACTGACGAGCGAACAGAAAAAAACAAAAAATAACAATGTTGTTAAAATGTATTTGTACTGTTCGTGGTAAAAAGTAAAGTATATTCCTGACTTCGTCAGGGGTAATGCCAGATAAACAAGTAGCGGAGACGCCGTTGACATCAGACAGAGTTATTTTTGTCGATGATTAAAAAATAAGACGATGAATAAGTGCAATTGTGGTTGCGATAAAGAACTTTGTATTGAACATGATAAAATTATTACATATTGTCAATCCTGCAGTCGCCGAGAGGTGATTGGCGCTGGTATCGACATCCACAAACTTATTGGAAAATTACCAAAACCAAAAGGAGGTTGGACATTACCTGCCCACAAATACACTGAGCCGTATATTCCGCTAGATAAACAACTGGACCAAAACAATAATCCATTACCTGGACAAGAGCCTTATAATAAAGTTGATGCGATAGCAATGCGTCAAGACATCTGTTATAGAGACAACGAACAAGATAAGCCTGGATGTGATAAGATAATGCTAAACGAACTTCATGATATGAAACCGGCAAATCTGCGAGAATGATTTGATAGGAAGCTAGTGCAAAGATTAATTGCAACAAAATATAAGTTATGTCTTGGAAAAGAATTGTATGATGATACTGTGCCGATGAAGAAGCTCGCAGCTGAAGTACACAAACCTAAAAAAAAGTTTTCCATGATGTAAGGATGTCGCGAATGCCGTTGATGATATCTGGGCAATAGATTTAGTAGATATGTCCAATCTTGTTCAACTTAATGATAATAAGAAATACTTGTTTAACTTATTGATGTTTTTAGTAAATACGCGTTTAGTCTACCTGTTGCAGATAAAACAGGAACATCGATAACTGAAGCAATAAAAGAAACTATAGTTAGTACGGAAAGGCGACCAAATAAAATTTGGACTGACCATGGAGCAGAGTTTTTTAGGAAAAAAAAATTGAACAGTTTTTGGAGCAAAATAACATCAAAAAATATGTTACAGGAAACGAGGAAAAAGCTTTATCGTTGAACGATTTAATCGTACACTAAAGGAGCGGATCCACAAACATCTGACAGATAAAAACACAAGCAGATATATTGATGATCTTCCGCAGACAGTATCCGACTATAACAGCACGAAACACAGAATGCTAAAGATATCACCGAATGATGCGATTAAGCATCAAATTTTGGCAAATGAAAATATACACAGGCGGCATAAGTTTAATGTCGGTGATCGGGTTTGAATTTCATTAACAAAAACTGTATTTGAAAAAGGATTTACTCCAAACTGGACTGAAGAAGTATTTGTTGTTGATAAAGTACTTTTAACAATACCTGTAATGTATGCGCTAAAAGATCTAGCCGGGGAACCAGCAATTAGTAGTTTTTACCAACAAGAATTACAGAAAACGGATCAAGATTTTTCCGTTATAGAACGAGTAATCAAAAAGCGTGACAATAAAAGCCTCGTCAAGTGGCGCGATTACAGCGATAAATTTAATAGTTGGGTACCAACTACAGAGCTCAACGAGCTCAACATTGTGAAATAATTTTTGGGTAAATTTATTTATAATTACGTAAGACTGATTTACATTTTACTGGCTTACACAACGATATTAAATACGATTTTCAATCTGGCGTTAGCGACATCAGGTTGAAGATCTTGACAAATATAAAATCAAAATTTACATTTTTCTGTCGGTTGGGAATCCTGATATTTAAAAATGGTTTTATCAGCTGCCAAAACAACTGATGCTCGTCCACTATAAAATTAAATTTTTTGGGGATATGAACTTATCATTGTATCGGCCGGTTGTTGGTCTTCCGTAGTTTTTTCTATTCCACGACATTGTCATGGGAACAGTCGCAATTTCTTCGTTGGCAACTTCGTCGCTCGCATCGAAGGTGTTCCCCGCTTCGTCGCTGGCATCATCAATAACTTCGTCGGCAACACAGAAGGTGTCGACTACGTCACTGGTATTTGGTTTGACAATAATATCTTCGTACGCCGTGTTGTATAGATACGTGAGTCTTTCGAGTAGATTCATATTATTATTGACTTTTGTCTAATTTTAATAAAATAACAAGGGCAAAATAAGATATCATGTAAAAGCAATGATACATAACAAATACGAGCTTGAGAATACTGTACGAAAAATCTTTATCAGCGATGAAAACATTTCTATTAACCTTCTTCTGGTAAACAACGGACCTGATGACGTACTACTGACCGACTCAGAAGAGGAACAATTGCAAAAACAAATATTTGTTATATAACATATGAAATGGCTGTCAGAATAAAAAAGGAATTGCTTGCTTGTCCTTTTTAATGAAATTTGACTATAGTAACAATACTACATTGTTAATTCCCAAACCCATGTAGTAACATTACTTTATATCCAAGCACTGATTTTGTGATCTCCAAAACCTGATTTAGTAACAGTACTACAACTGATGTAGTAACAATACTACAAAGCTATCCCCCTCAAACCCATGTAGTAACATTACCCTATGTCCAGGCACTAATTCTGTGATCTCCAAATGCTGATGTAGTAACAATACTACAACTGATGTAATAACAATACTTCATAGCTCTAATGCAATCCACCAAACCCATATAGTAACATTACCCTATTTCCCAGCACTGATTTTGTCATCTCCAGAACCTGATGTAGTAAAAATACTACAACTGATGTAGTAAAAATACTACAACTGATGTAGTAACAATACTACATAGCTATCCCCCCAAACCCATATAGTAACATTACCCTATACCCAGGCACTGATTTCGTGATCTCCAAAACCTGATGCAGTAACAATACTACAAATGATGTAGTAACAATACTACATAGCTCTAATGCTACCCCCTAAACCCATGTAGTAACATTACCCTATGTCCAGGCACTGATTTGTGACCTCCAAAACTTGATGTAGTAACAATACTACAGTCATCACAGCCATCCCCCAAAACCCATGTAGTAACATTACCCTATTTCTAAGTACTGATTTTGTGATCTCCAAACACCTAACACAGTAACAATACTACATAGCTATTCCCCAAACCCATGTAGCAGTATTAACCTATTTCCAGGCACTGATATTTTGAGCTCCAAAACCTGATGTAGTAACAATACTACATAGCAAACCCACCAACCCATGTACATGTAGTAACATTACCCTATTTCCAGGCACTGACTTTGTGATCTCCAAGACCTGATGTAGTAACAATACTATAATTGATGTAGTAACAATACTACATAGCTCTCCTGCTATCCCCAAACCCATGTAGCAACATTACTCTACTGCCATTGTAACAGTCTAACAGTCATCTTGTCCTTTAAAAAATATGATGTAGTAAGATTATTACAGCTATGCCTCACACTGCCTCCAGAATATAAAAGAAAATTCAGTGCTCCCTTTCTTATAGGACACTACCTTTTTATTTAATATTAAATGTCATTACTACTTGCAAATCCCTTCTTCATAGTAGTATTACCATTCCGGTGGCCTAAGTGGACACACGATCCACCTCAGATGAGGAAGGTCACAGGTTCAAGACCTAGATCAATCATACCAGAGATTTATAAAAATTGTACTCACAGTTACCTTGCTAGGCACTTAGCAATAAGAGGTTAGTGTTAAGACTGGTCGGCCTGGTGCCGGGATAATGTGACTGGGTGGGATATCATGTTACATGTCTGTGGCATGATGCCCCAGTTCTAGACATCACTATAAACTGCCACACAGACATCATTGCAATTTGACTGAAAAATTATTAAATCTATATTAAAAATCCAAATCACACTCACATAGTAATATTACTCTACTGATTATTAACTGTGACTACCTTCCCAAGTCAACATTGCTGATCTCCATGCTCAATGTAATAATGATAGAAACCATCATATGACTTTGTGTAGAATAGGAAAATTCCATTTGAAGCTTAGAATTTTAATTCATATGCAAGGATGTGCTGAGTGTTTAATGCAAATTTGAAATCCCAAGGATGGAATTTTCTATCCTAAACTAAAGCAAAATGATGGATTCTTTTTCCCACATTTCTGTGCTAAAAGGGTAGTCAAGGTCAAAAATACATCCTGTAAGTACTGCTGTAACTTTCAAGCTGCAAAACAACCACTCAAAATTTCCTTACCTTAAGAAAGAGCATAAAAAGTTAGATTTACACTGAAATATTCAGTGTAACTTTCAGCGACATTTAAAAACATTTCAGCTTTCAAAGAACAGTACCAGTAGTTAAAATGGCTATAGTAATTGCAATACATAATGTCTGAATTGTGTACTGAATATAGTTTGTGCAATGATACAAATATCAACAGATCAGAGGATGAAGTCCACTTTTATTGATAAGATTAATCAAGACAGACAAATAATAACATTGTTCTCGATTCAACTTTGAGCAAGAATTGATTTAAACTTCAGAAAAAATACTGAGAATATACATTGTTTAAACAAAGATCAATTACAACAACAGCTTTTTCAACTCAGAATTGGACTATGGATGCTGTTCATGTATCTAGGTTGATCAGCGTGAAACATGTTTGTGGGACTTAAACCACTGCTCAGTTTAATATGTAAATATGTTGCAAATAATGTCTAATTTGATTATTGGGGAAAAGATTTCAAGTGATGATGCAAACAAGTATTTGATATTTTGTGTTCACTATGCTCCCAGTAAACTGTCAATATATTGAGAAGTCATGATAAAGGTCTGGCTTGAAGCATGAGCAAGCAATCTTGCACTGGTTTTCTAAAGTGGAAAATACAACCATACACATATGAATGTGAGAATATTTCTATATTGCCTAGATGGGGTCAGCTCAGGTGATTATGATGCATGTAATTTAAAATCAGATTACTTTCTTCATGCTGGGATCAGCCTGGCATAGATAAGCTGAGATCAGCCCAGAATACACTCTAATGTTGGGATCAGCCTAGCATAGATTGGAAATCATCATGATCATGGATGCAATAAAGATGTCATTTGTACATCAAGTGTGTCATCCTCAAGACCATGATAAGCCTTCTTTGCATGATCAAAGCAGAGAGAGATACTTAAGCATTGTGTCACTCTAAACTGAATGATGTACATTACCGTTGACAGTAATGGTTACCATTGTGAAATCCAATGTTTGTAAAGAAGCAAACTACAGCAAGTTGATGTTGTTGTTGTTGTTATAGGGTTTAGCACCATTTTTCAGCACAAGATAGGCTATACATGGCAGCCAGTATAAATGGTGGAGGAAGAACCCGGGAAAACCCCAGAAAGAACCACTGACCCACGAGAAGCTACTGGCAAGCTTTCTCACATACCCACATAGGCCGAATCCGAGACTCGAACCCACGCAGACAGAGGTGAGATGGCAGTGATCCGTAACGGATAGCGCTTTAGACCACTCGGCCACTTCGGGCTCCAACTACAGCAAGTGTCAAAATACTGTCTTGACAAAATATAAAAAATTTCTATATAGATTATGTCTTGATTTTTTAAATTTTAGTGTTAAAGATTTAAAAAGTTCTTAAATATTGCTCAAAACAGTGATGTCTTGCAAGAATCAAACTGTAAAAAGGAAAGTAAATCATACAAATATTACAAATCTAATTTGCTTTGTGCCATATGGTTAATAGCCATTCTGCAGAGTTTTGTGTCATATGTCAATGGCCAGTTATGGGACAAGTCACAAGACTGTTAGCCTTATTTTAAATAATTTCTCATTTCGGTTTCTACTTTCTCTTTGTTAAAATTTTTTTCATAAATATTGTACCTACTCTAACATGTCCAGGAAATATACATAACAGATAACCTATATACATATCATTTTGTCATTTGTATCAAGTTTTACTGCCATTTTTCTGGCGTTGTATATTAAGTCATTGTTTTGCACTTTCCTGTTGGTGCTTCACAAAATGTAAAGGTGGTTTCTTCTGAAAAAATGCCCAGATAAAAGTGTTTGTTGTTATATTCTACCAGTGAAAGCTCTTGATCCCTCTCCTTCCTGCAATGAAACAGAAAATAAAAATTAGATGGTTACTACTAATATGAAAACCAGCTGCATACCAACAGTGAAGATAATATCAAGTATGTGACTTCTGAGAAACATACACTTTAAAGCATATAAGACAGCATAAATAGTCCCTTAAAACACATTTTAGTAATACATATCTGGATTCTGTCATATAGAAAAGGTACAAGTGAACAACTTACACATTTATAGAACATGCACACATATTCTTAACAGAATATTTTTTGTCGAGATTAAATAATATCATGTATAGTCAATGGGATTACAAGAGTTGGTAACATATGGGTTTCTGCTTTGTATGGCAACCTGATGGAAAGTTTAATTGTGATATTTCTAACACTAATCCACCAGTTTTCCAGGAATTTACTTAAGAACAATTTCTACAAAAGTTGTGCCAATGTAATCTCTCTACCAATATCCAGTATTCATAGCATATGTAACAGATATTTTTTTACTTAATTCTCCTCAAATACTTCCAATGTGAATAAAAATGTGGTAGGAGTGTTTCACATTACATGTACAATGAATGTTCTACCAGATTTGGTTACTAAAAACCACTCTTGCAAACGTGTGGCTGTCATAATGATCAAATGGAGAATATCATTCAAGTCACATTACCCAGAATATGCTATTATTTGTCTTTTAGACTAAAGTAAGACAAATGAGTGATAGGAGGTCTACTTTGGCCTCTTGTTGTGTTACTACTGTCAGAATACAGCAAATTCATATTTAAAATGCTATGAAAGCGTATTTATTTTTTCCTATCGGGGCATTATTGATTTTAAAAAAGATTTGCAGCCCAGTTATAGTCAATACATTTTACATACATAATTGATATCGCTAATCAAATATACTGTTTAGAATTAAGTTTAAAAATGCTAAATGAATATGACTTTAAAAATCTAACATAAATTATTCATCCTCATTTAAAAGAAAGTAACTCACTAATTTATGTTAACCTGTTTGATTTCAATTGTATTTTGGAAATTACTTTATATAAAGGTTATAAAAAAAACAACCAAAAACCTAGCTATCAGATTAAAAGAAACTATTAAATCAACTGATTCAAATATCATAACATAGAAAATATACCTTCACATGTTGTCTGACTGCTGCTGCAGATATCTGTAGTGTCTTCTTTTCTGTCATGAAAACAAAGATGTCTTTGGAAACAAAAACAATTGTCTTTTATCTCCCACTTATGTTTGGGCTCCATTTTGCCCTACAGTCTCACTTCTCTGAGGATGAAGTTTCAGAAATGACCAGACAACTGATATCAGTTTGCCTTTATGAGAGACCCAGTTACTGGACTCTAGGACATGAATGCTATCATATTTCAGAACTATCAGTATCAGTTTGCTGGAATCCAACCGACTATAATTGCCACAAAGACAAATGTGTTGCTATGTGATTCTGCTGCTGTTCCTGTGTAACTGTGTAGGTCACTTGGGTGTAGACTTTTCAGACCTTTTTTTGAGAAGAAAAAACATCTTCTGATTACAATTAAGCAAAAATATTTGGGACAGACAAATAAAATATAAATAAATGTATATGTATTGATATGCAAGTGACCCAATTAGATATTCAGGCCATTACAACCTCCTTGCATTTATTTTACACATTTGTTAACATTTTGTACTTGAACTTGCTATTTTAAAATTCCAAGCCCAAAAAATTCACAATATTCTATCTACATCATTACTGACTGTATATGTTTATTTTAAATGTGCATGGGAATATGTATGTATGTATGTATGTATGTATGTATGTATGTATGTATGTATGTACGTACTTTCACCCAGTAAAGGGAGCTGCATTAGCTCAATCAACAGGGAATCATACTCTTAATCCTAATATTCACACTTTGATACTTACTCAGGCCAGAACGGGGCCAACTGCTTTGGTGTGTCCTTGGGGAAATATTTCACTCACATTTCCTTGGCATGATATAGCCAATAATGTGTCAAAAAGTGCTTACAAAACCAACAAAAACAAGAAAAAAATCATCCATTAAAATCTGGTTTCTAGGGGTTGACAATATAATAGCTGCTGAAGGAGACATTAAGAACAGTTACTTAGGAAAGCAAAATTTACCTCTGGTTTTTATCAACTCATTATATTACCTACTTTGATATCATAGAAAAGAAAGTTCTTTTATGCCATGTCTTATCAGTTATTTTCTGCTTCACAATGGCTTCTACAGACTACCTTTTATTTTCATTTCATTATAATTAATACACTGCATAGAAAACTGACCATATTCAATCTACATTCAGAGTGATACTCTATTCAAAAGGAAGTGGTTAACTTTTCAGGCAGCAAGGTTCCAACCATGACCCATGGGAATTAATTAGTGAAGACAGATTTGATGTGCAGTTGTTTTACTTCAGCTCTAAATGCAAGTGTTCTGAAGTCCATCTTAATTACAGTCAATCAGTGCTATCTCTTATCTGTGTTAGTGAACAGATTTGCTGGTCCTGGTTGTCCAGTGATACATCAATCTCTGTTAATTATCAGAGCACCTGCCTTAGTTACATGGTCTTCAAGTATCAGAGCCTGTAGTTCTGATTCAGTGATAGTTTAGATAAGATGGAAATAAAGGTGTAAATATAATCAATAATTTCATGTGAATGGCTCCCCTACACCTGTAAAAGTGTACAGTATTTAACAGAATGGAACTTGCAGTTTGTAAAAGCACTCAAGAAAAAAGGAGAAAAACATATTCAAAACCATATTACTTGAATTTTTTTCAAGCAAGTACATCAAGCATAGCCATGTACATCTAGAACTGTCTATTATAAAATGACTATCAGATGTATTTTTAAGCTGCAAACATTCTGCCCCCACTATTTGTGTACCCACCCACCCCTCTCTCTCTCTCTCTCCTACAGCTGTATACCGAGCCTCCAGTTTATAACAAAACAGGGTAGTAGTCAAAAGCTATGATGCTGTAGCTATTTTTTTTTCAAAACCCTTGTTAACTTTATGACCATTTCTGCAGTCTGCTCTAAGCATGCTCACTAATGTTACTTATTAATAAATGATTATATTATATAGTAATTTTGATTGGTTTGGTTTTATAAATCAAAAATCTTTTCCCATAAATAGTGCTGATGTCAGAAACTACTGGGGAAAAAAAACCTGGTTTAAGATAGTCTTATCACTTGTGTGCAGAATCATTGATCACCTCTCTATCAAAATGTGTTTATTGTGTAAATATTATACGAAACTATATAACAAGAAATTAAATCTGATGCTACTGTATAAATATGTTTAAATATGTGTTTTACATATGTGATGCATATACAGTTTTGAACAGAAATCTTCTACTCTAGCAATTTAGGTACAGTTAATGTATTATGGTTCACTAGTTAAGGAATTTAATAACCGATGCAGCCCTAGTGTGTATTATGCATGCATGCAAATGTCACTCTAATAGTATCTCAAAAAGGATACACATACATGACCATAAATTTTATTAAAAGTGTACATACATAGGTAGCATTTGCTTATGAATAATACAGAATTCATGAAATGTATGCTGAGTGAAGCATTCTGTATACTGAATGCAAATAAAAATAAAAAGATCAAACAAGAAAATCAGTGCCACTCCCACACACTGATAACTTGGTGTTAAAACCTTCATATCTTCTAAGGAAGAATATTTCTTTCATTTCTTAAACAGATTTTGTACATCTATATCTTAATTTTGTAATCCTTCTGTCCATCAAGACATTACAAGTCGAAAGTTCAACAAACTTAGACTGCATTTTGCCCCAAACTTATAAAGTATAATAATTGTGTACATTTTTCCAAAGACAATCAATCTGGTTTTAATTTAAAACTTTTAAAATTTTAAAAAATCCTCCGAGGTGTTTTCAGAAAAAAAATCCATACTGAATATGTGTGTACTATGAGGAATCACTAGCCAAGATATTACCCAATATTTGTAATGAGTAACCTCTTGTATATTTGTTTCAGCTATGTATACATACTGGATCGTTTGGGTGCCCTTTTTTATATTAGCATTAATTCAGTCTTGTATGTATTAAACGTAACGAGCCAGGTCTGGGACCATGCATCTTTACAACATTAACTGAGTTTAAAATTTCAAAATAGTTGTTTTCTTTTAAACAGGAAAGAGAAAATTTTTAATTAAAATCTATTAAAATGAAATAGTTAAGATTCCTTCTTCTGTTTCATCCTTTAGATTATTCTGCTTAAGCCATGTTCCAGCAAACATCATTACATCAGACTTTTTCCCATTTCCTAGTATCAACTTTCTTTACTTTCAACACATTATTCACTATATCATGCTGAAAAATATTGGAGCTCAGTCCTTTTCCCTATGACACACTGAGACAGATGAACCAGGCTGGCATAGGCAGGTATCAAACCCACACAACTTAGATTAAGAGTCCTACACACTTCCAACTAAGCTCACTTAGTGTATCAAATCAATTTTACATCATAAACACTGTACATTAAAGTACATAATATCATAATGATTTCAACATGTTTCCCAACTGGGTTTAGGTTATATCCATAGTTACAAAGTAGGATACTAATAAACCGTACATTAAAATGACAACAAAAAACATTGCTAGTAAAGAAAAATATATAACTGGTCCATGTAAATATAACTTTATGTTCATCAAATCATATAACCAAATAAATGGCAGTTAACAGTTGGAATTACACTGTACTGATCACATAATATATTTCTAAATTATATCAAATAATTAATATGTATATAATAAAAAAATTGTAAATATTGTCATAAGATGGGGATCTCAATACGTGTATAATCCAAACTAAAACCTTGCATTAGGAAATGTCAGAAGGTTAAGTTGATTTGCGCAAATGTGCCAAGAATTCCAACAGGACAATTTGGGAAAGAAGGAATATTATTATTGTTGAAAAAATACAAATTATATCATGTCAGTGTTTTTTATGCCACCACTGCAATAGCAGAAAGGGTCATTTTCTTTTGCTCATATCCATCATAACATTTCTCTGTCATTATATCTGTACATCTGTATGCCCATTCCAAATCCATTTCAGTACAATGGCAAAATAAAAATATTCAACTAAGAATCATACAGTTATATGCACTTTATCATGGTTATGAGTAAATAAACTCTTAGATCACCTGGATATTACAGCAGTCTTTCAGTTGCTTGTATACTTGGACTTTTGATTGCAAAAATTTTACTTCTATTAGCAAACCCCTCCTGACATTTCCTAACATTTTCACAAAAGTTACCTACTTATTCTTAAATAAATTTAAACTAAAGGCTAGCAGTAAACTGCCTGAAAAAATTCTCAAAAGGGTTTATTATTATTATTATTATTATTTCATCTATGTGCAGCAAATTGTTTTCCAGCAGTAAAAAACATAGACACTTGTAAGCCATCATGGCAGGCAATGATAATCTGTTCCAATATATTAAGATAATTAAAACAAAAATCTGAAGGATGGAGCAAATGTATTAGTTTATTATAGATTAAA